>DWPV01001451.1:0-20702 GCA_018251915.1 Urbanus proteus proteus
ATGAACTAAAATTATTTCATACTTTTTAGTGACATAGAAGTCGGTTTAATTTTTTTGTTAAAAATATTTTTATAATTTGCACCTTTCAATCATATTCGTAACATAATATAGCACGAGGATTCGCAAGGACTATCACTTGGAAAAGTGCAAACGTATATTTATATTTCTTAAGTGTAACATTAAAAATAAATTAAAAAGTGTGATTTTCATATATAATTGATTTTAAGCTAATATAAAATGGAGAGAGATAATGAATCCAGAGCATCTAGGCTATAATGTGTTTATATGAATTATTATGCTACTACCACTTCATTATGAATGGTCTCATTCACAGCGTTAGAACGATATTAATTAAACAATTATGATGAATAATACTAATAATATATCGAGATAATCTTGCACGCTAATCTACAAAGAAAGAAAAAAACACGATTCGATAAAATTATAAGACCTATTTCTCTGTCAAGCAATATCAGCCATAATGTCATACTCGGATCAAAATAACCCTCAGAGGAGTGGTTTCACGCATTTATCAATACATTTTATTGTTAAATGTAATATAATACGATTTACCGTCGGTCAAGATAAGTGATGAATAATGTTTAATAATATTTGGCCTGGAAATACTGAAGGATTCGAATCTTAATCAACGTCAATATAGTTGACATAGCAGATTACGCTTGTCTCTCATGAAAGTTTATATTGACGTGAAGATTTACCACATTGGTCATCATAAAATTATCGATATCGATAATACATGTATAATTGTATATGATAAAAAGTAAAATAATTAAGAATTAATTCTAACATAATGAGACTAACCTTAAGACTATATCCTTACTTTTGTAACATAAAATAAACAGTAAACTCATCCTGTAGATAGATCCTGTGGGTACAACCTACATATATTAACAACGGCCAGCTTCTTAAAATCAAATGAACACCATTTTTAAGAACTATGGTACGTAAGTGTATGTACAGTGTACACTCAAGAGAATAAATAAAGTTGTAAGGCTACTTGTTCACAAAAAATATACATTACAGAGTGTACCAGAAGTGTACAGGATAAGGTACCAATAATAAATACAATAATAACGATCAAACAAGACATTACAGTTTAATTGCCGTGCTACTTTCGCGGTATAAAACAAATGGACGTGTGGTGCAAGTACGTAAGTACATACGTACTCAATTTTAACGAATATTTAATTAAATAATATTTCAAATAGTAACATTACTTTTTACCTGTACACTCATTTTTGTGTTAAGGTTCTCTTCTTAAGTCTATAATGTTATCATTAAATATTTTTAAGCAGGACTCCATACAACATAGAATTATTATAATGATACTAACGAATTATCAATATCGTCTCATAGATAAAAATCAGTTGTGCAATTTCAATTATTTTGACGTACTAAAATATAGTATTTAGTTAAATGGTTAACAGATATGATACCTTATAATTATCTAATAATCATTAAATAATAATAATCATCATTATTTAATAAACTTCATGTTTCCAAGAATTAAAGCTGTAAAAATTAAATAAAATAAACAAGCTTTCTTTGCGAGTGTACCCTTCGATGACAATTCGATGGCTTGTGCCACTAAACATCACCTGAGTTGGACACCTTGCTACCCGCAATCCTTTAACATCTGCCGAACAAATAAATGCTTTTTCATTCGTGGATTATACTTACAAATCTAAAATTGGACATGTTATTACCCGTTCTTAAGATGTAGGTCTTAGATTATCGAGGACACATGAACGTTTCGGACCGCATTTTTAAACTTGTCAATCAATTAGACTGGTACTCGTTTGTTGATCATTACTTACGTTTTTGTAAACGACCCCTGTTGATGTTGGAACCACCAAACTGGATGTTTTATTTGCCACAGTATGAATGGGGAAATAAACATGAAGATTTATAGTGCAGTAGTGAGTAGTAACGAAGTAACACTCCGTACATACAAATCAGGTGTGAAGGCTTAAAAACTGTGTTTAACAATGCGATTCATTTTTATTCCATTTTTTTGTATTTTTTATTACAATTATCGATTGTGATCATCTATGTAATAGTGTGGGAATTATGACCGTAGATGAACACAACAGCACGAGTAGGTATGCTACTCTTGCTCTTAGGTAGGAATGTTTTATATAAGTACGTTACTTTAGTCATATCTTTTAAAGTCTAACAATTAAGATATGATATACCTGCTACATTGTCAATAATAATTTCAAATACTTATTGCTAACTTGTCGCCTTTAATAAATAGCCTGGTATCGCGGAGGTGTGAAAATCACATAAGACACAATAAAAATATAATAAACCAAAATAGTTTCATTGGAAATACAAGAATCAATTTCACGGTACAAAACTCCGTTTAAGGTAATTCTACAAGAATGACATGTTTTGTAAACATACGTATGAATTTAACAAGTATTCAACTAACAATTTGTTCGTTGAAGCTCGAGTTTTGATCTTATCAGAGTCTATTGTACTAAAGTTTGGTTACAGATTATATTTGCTCGGTGTATAACTTTCTATTCAGTTAGACATGTTTGATTGTTTGTGCTCCTCGCAGGACCACAGGCATTTTGATAAGGATCTGCAGATTTTTAATAACCCGAAATAGAAAACATTACAACATTTACAACAAAGAAGGTAACCTCTTCTCCGAAAGGAAGGTTCTACTGTTACATGTGACAGTTTACTCGTTCAGATTATTTTTATAACATATACGTAGCAAGAGAGAATGCAGACCACGGGATCGTAAGTGGCCACTACCGCCCATGGACATCTGTAGTAAACCTCAGATAAAACTTGAATCGTACTTGAGATTGGTCACAGATGCGTCGCTATCCCTAACTTAGTCCAATTTGGAACGCCTCGGATAAGTATATCTCCCATACCTCACCCTTCAAGCCAGAACGCAGCAGTGCTTAACACAGTGGTTATTAAGCAGAAGATATGATGGTGGTGCTACTGTAGTCGAACCATTAAAGGTACTACACTTAAGTAAATTACGACTAAAAAAACCAGATCTGATGCACATCTAATCAATAAATATAACGATTATTTTTAGCGGGTCCCACGTCAAAATCAATTAGAGCTTCAAGATATATGGGAACGCACAATAGTTATTACTGTTGTTATTGTTTTTGTATTGACGATTTTACCCGCACACTTACCACACAATACGATCGCGATAAACGAACGTCAATAAATGAGTTTACTGGGATATGAAGTTAATGTTATTATTATTAGGCCTTTTGTATGGTTGGTGAAGTATTACGTATGGATGATCAAAAATATTTATTTGTTCTTGTACATGTATTGCATTTTTATTATGGGACTTATTTTCGTTCTTTTAAATCCATACATCAGTCTGTTGAGGTCTGCTGTCGGACACTGTCCCTAATGCATTTTTGGCTAATTGTCACCAGGCCTGTCTAGCGTTGGTTAATTGGTGACCACAATAGGTGTTGCTGCTGTCTACCTTCTGGATTTTATCTTTTGCTCGCCTTCTACAATATCCACGAGATGAGACGGAATGCTACGTCAGTACACGGTACAATTATGTTTTTATCTTTGCCATTTTTTTATAATTTTTCGTGAATTTTATAAATTGATTATTTGTCGGTATCGTTCCATTATGCGCATACGCATCGTTTGTGAAGCACAATGCATTCAACCCTTTGCGACAATGTGCTTCACTGATCTAGATTATGCTATTGTGGTAACAGACAATACACTGTCCCGATATCTCATTCAATGTCGATTTTGAAGAATACGTTTCTTACACTTTATCAGCAAGTTGCTTCTTTCACTACAAAAGATATTTATTTTACGCCATTATTCTATCTTCGTGTGATTGCTTTTGTAAATATAAACATTATTTTTTTGAAAAAGTGTGAGAATTTTTAAGCAAAGATAATAATTTTACAAGTATTATAAACTTCTTTAAAGTGAGATTGTATATAAAACGATTTGGTGAATAACAATTTCAATGTGTTATTTCGTTCGTTCGTTCGTTTCGTAATAATTATTATTTAAGAGACGAAATTACACATTCAATTTGTACGTATTGTAAAATAGAAGATAGCTTATAAATAAGCAGAACAATGTTGATTAAAGAAAATTAAATATACTTCTCTGTAAGTACACTCATTGATATAACAGAATAGATGGGTATCTTCATAGGAAAATATAACCGACAATTGGTAGCACGTTTAGCTACGGGAGGTCAATATGGACTACTTCAATTTTCATTAAAATCTAAAAGGGATCTGTCGGCGATGGTTACTCTAAACATACTTATTTATAATCGTAGCATCGTGTATGTGCCGCGGGCTTGCGGCGTTCGATCCTTTGAATGCGGCCATACATCACCGCTCCTAAGTAGACAGTATATCAACCGATATTCAGAGTAATTAGCCCTTTGGCGACGGACCTCCTGGATTTATTGTAGTAGGGCGTTAATGCGTCCGACAGCCGTGTTGCCGGCCTTTGTTCTCCCGAAATATTCAATTGGAATTACCGTGCGATATGAAGAATAGAGATACGTAGTGTATCGCCCCGGGCGTACCTTCTAACGAGAAGGTTTTTTTAAAAAAAAATTATCTTAAACGATTTACTGCAACGAGGTATCTGCTTTTACGCGATGATACGAGAACGGCATGCGTTGTCGAGTGGTCGTCATACCGGTCTGAAACACAGAGAATTTCGGGTTCGATTCCCGGCCAGGCAAATTTGTATGACGAATGGATATTTCTGTACTGTATCTATAATCTGGTATTTGTATCAGCTAAGTTTATATCTATATCAAAATTCTAGGTGAGGTTGATTAGTATAGAAAGCGTTATTTTAATCAAAAGCAATAAGGTATAAGTAACACCTCAATCATAATCTTATCAATGAAAAAATTAAGCAGCTTTTCAAATCGCTGTCCATTATGACTAATAAATCTTTCGTAAATGAAGCCGTAGGCGTCATATTGGTGAGATAGTGGTGACAAAAGAGTTCGGGTGTCGCACAAAAAGGCCATAATCAGTACAGGCTACCGCAATCCGTCAATTAATTTATATTTCTGATACGAGAGGCGACAAAGGATCAGCCGCCTGGACTACTTCACTAATTTCAGTTTAGTTACTAATAAGTGTCTTAAAACGTGAGTCGTAAGGTGTATTTCAATGGTTGTAATAGAAAAAATGGAGATTTGCTACCGAACGCGACAGCAACTGATAACACGGAGTGGAGCGTCGTAAAACATCATTAGCAAGATAAACTTCCTAAAAGCCTCTACGAAACCTGCGCAGGAAGCTGCAGAGATACGCTCAAGTTCTCATTTATAGACACGGTGCAAGTTCTTTTTGTTTTACTGAGATAAAGCTTAAAGTTCACACTTACTCGTACTAGATTACATGTTTTATGCGAAGTTCGCAGGCTCCAATCACTGATTTTATTATTTAAATGTTAAATCGTAATATATATAGATAAGTAAATTTATATTTAGTTCAGTGATCTAAAATGAGTCACATATAATTTTCTATTCATATTTAGGATGAATACAAATGGTAAATTTGTAATAGCAATCAGACCTTGATTTCAAAGACATTAAAATCTGTCCAGTCATTTTGCGTAAAATTACATGTTATACCTTAAATACCGTCAAAATAGACAGAACCGCTGATTTATAGCATCAAATTACTAACACAAATATTGGCAAATTATCCCTTAAGTATCTCGTTATAACAAATATATTTTTGAAAACAGTAATCTTCTGTCAATTCGAATAACAAACAATGGTATATTAAATGGTTGTGTCCGGGAAGCGTAACTAAAAAACTTAAAAAGTAGACAAAAGAAGACCGATGTTAGAAAACTTAATTTTACACCCGAATCAAAACTTCAACCCGTATTGTGTTTGTGGTGTTAACCAATTCCTCTTTTGTTGTGACCCCGCCCACGCTTATTATCAGATGCCTTTGTGGCATGTCATTTTTTATCAAAACAATACACAGCCACTGCGGGTCACACGCTTCCAGAGTTAAGATTCAATTTGTCAAAATGTAACATTCAAATCGAATTGTTTGTGTGGTAGCTATAAAAATGAAGCACGAGATCAACCACCGATCCGGCTCGATTAAGGTAAAGGGAAATTTTCTCACAGTGTCTTTTAATCATTGATTGGTTTGCGTCTGGATTAATGTGTGTCTTTTGATAGTTTATTGGTTTACGCCTGTATTGCGTCTGAATTAACTGTAACTGTAATTTCAGTTAATATTCAAAATTACGTATTTAGATTTTTGGTGTCCGTTAAGATAACGCCTAGCTCGACTGTCCTTCGAGCTTTACCCCAGAACCGGCACTTAATTGGAATATAAGATATTGATTACAAAACGAAATGGTCAGAGTAGTCTATAAAGGTCCTACAAAATAAAGCGTTGACTCCGAAGTCAAATTACAAAGAGTTTTAACATCTTTAAAATATGAGCATGTAAACTTTATGTAGAAGATCAACGACTCGTGCTGAGTAGTGTGACATAAAATGGGTTGCAACCAATCAAGTAAAACTACCTGTTAATATTGATTATTTTAATAGATTTAAAGCAAAAGCCATTAAAATATTATGATTCAAATAATTCTATGTAACTGAAATGCATATTCGTATGAAACTACTTAAAGTAGCTACTAAAGTTCAGCAACTAAAGTTCTACAAAAAGTTTATTGGACATCTTTCTATTTGTTTAAACATCATGCTAGCAGGCCCATGATTCAAAGAAGGCACATATATCGTGAAATTACTGTTATTTTGAGCACATACGATCCATAAAAAAATAATGTCAGTCTATCCACCCACATTGGTTATAAATTAATAGAACCTACCCCCATCTCTGTCGTATAATAATGGTTGATTGGTTTCGTGTGAGGTATTTTTTATGTTATTTTAGGAAATGTTTCCTTGCGACCGCGTCTCGGCCTCCGCTAATTCTCTCCATGTGGCCGGCTATGATTTATGATAAGCAAATATTAAAAGCTATCTAATACGAACTATCTTAACTCTTTACGGCTCTTATCGATATAAAAATATTTTGTATATTAAATTCCGGTGTGCCTTTACCATTACTTTTTTTAGGATAGGAAAGAAATAATTCGTTTTTTACACTTTTGTGTGTATTTTATGTCCTACATAATGGTATCGTAAATTATATATTAGTAATTAGTAAAAAAATATAATTTAACGCAAGAAATTTTTATGTAACTTATTTTAGGAACTTTAGTTTATTGACTTATCCTCTAACAAACTAAGTAGAGCAAAAACGTATGCTAGTACGTATAAAAATATTTACAGTAGTGTCGTAAATCCGTCTTTGATCACTAGCTAGATAACATTTTTTCTGCAAAAACCCATGCATATTAATTTGCGTAGAATAAACATAGGTTAAGGATATGACATTATGTTACACGAATTAATCAAAGTCATGATACGTAGAATTAATGTCAATAGTAAAAAAATGTTATGTGCTATTTCTATTTTCTGCGTAAATTGATTTTATTACCATATAGCCTTAATTTTATTATTTTTAGAAGATAAGTTGTTACAATGTATACTGGTTTATAATATAATTGAATTAGATTTTTTGTTGCACTGACGTCTTGATATAGTGTGTCGGATGATGCACAGTAATCGCAGTAAATAGTAATCATAGTCATGATACGTAAAATTAATGTCAATAGATTAGATTTTTTGTAGCGCTGATGTCTTGGTATGTCGGATCATGCACAACTTAAAGTTCATAATAAAGGCGGTGCATTGTAGTGCAACGCAAGAGACGAGCGAGTTGTTAACGATTTTGACGATTTTGACCGTATCGCTTTTATCTGTATTGGCCTTAAGGGTTGCATAGACCGTAGATATAATTAATATTCATTAATCTTATATTATATATCAATATTCTTATATCAGCAAAGATTTTAAAATATTCATAAAATATACGAGTATGTTGGTATCACTTCGGATGTACCCACGATATATCTGTTTCTGTCTAATGACAACAGTGTTAAGCGTTGTTGTGTTCCAGTTTGGTGGGAGAGGCATACACGAAATATTCTAAGTCCTAAGGGGCTGACTTAAATTTTGTTTGCATTAATTTTATTAATTTATTCCTTGAAATTGTTTTTGCACGACTTCTAACTAAGAAACAAATAATGTAAATAAAATCTACTTTCAGATCACAAATAGCTGATATTATTTATGTTTGGTCTTAAAAATGGAGTCAAAAAGCAAATAGACTTTAGGCTCTTATTCTTTCCGACGAACTCATGGTAATGATAAAAACCTATTTTTTTTATTTTTTGTATTGTCATAAGGTTAGTAAGACGATCGGCAAATTAAACATATTAAGAACCTACTTTATTAAAATAATTAATAACCTGTTCAAGAGTACTAGATTTCATATACATTTGAACATTTTATATGGGATTATTTACTGCAGTTAAAATAATTTCTGATAAGTATATAACATCTAAAGATCAGAAGTGGGCGCTTGTAATACGAATCCCTAGCCTTTAGCCTATTAATAACGTTACTGTTAAACAATAAAAAGTTTCAAGATAATTTATACATTATATATTTTTCTTTGTATGTACTTTCTTTCCTTTATATGTACTTACTATTTATTTTATTTATAAAAAAATGTTTTATGTATTTTTTATATCTCTTAGTTTTTAATTACCCATAGAGTTTGTTTAGTAACTTACTATTTATATCAAGAAAAATATAAGTATGCATGATAGTATGTATATTAAAAAACATATGTTTATGAATAGTAGGTACCTAATACCAAAATATGTCTTTATGTAAATTTTATATGGTTTTAATTATTGTTATCTTATTTCTGTTATATAACAGAAAAAAAGTTAACAATAATAACTATGCAGTTACAAAAAATATATAATAACTATGTAGTTATTAATTAATTTTAAGTTACTTTTCATGTAGGTATGTGTCAGGGAGTAATTTGTAAATAAATCATAAATGTAGACAATATTCAATAAATAATTTATTCAGCACTTTCAGCTTTCCTTAAACCTACTTCTATTTACAATATGATCGGCCACATAACAATTAGATTAACTATACAGCCTCGGTAAAGTTTACTGGCAGGTAACAAATGTACCGATAACGATTGCAAAATAATTTCGCGTGTAACATTCCAAATCTTTCATATTTATAACGGCTGGTTCACATGAGGCTATAATATAAAGAAATATAAATTAGCAAGACATATTCATACTAAAACATTCTTATTCACAGCTACATCTTAGTGTATTATTGAAGACACAATCATTGACAATATATTGTTATGTTTTAAAATTTTATATTAATTTATAAAGTAGCGACATGTAACCCGATCTTGTACTTAAAACTATCTAACTAAGGCACTAACGTTTGACTAGATACAAAAAGAGTCTTTTCGTCTTCACAATAAATGCATCAATTATTCATGAATGCACAATGTCTCGGAGGGAATCGTCCATGTTTGAGCTTTTGAACCTGTGAACAAAAGAAGAGCAATTATTAGAAGATGTTTAAAAATATTTACATAAATTACATAAACAACAATTTGTATTTACAATAACTATTACTGAAGTAATCTAATAAGAATATTCAGGTAGTCAGTCTTGAGGAGTTTTAAAATTAATTATATAAGGAAGAAATACATACGTTATTGCTATTTCTGCTGCCACCATGAGATGACATCCAGTAGTTCGTCCTCATCCATTGGCCCTAGGTTCTGCTGTGTGGTCACTTCGTATCGGTTATCCGCAGAGTAAGATGAGGATACGCCTGAGGAACATTCAGAGGGCGCTGGAGAATCAGGTTTCTCTGAACAGGGCGAACTGCTTCCGTAGAAGAACCCATCGTCCATATCCATTGATGAGATTGATTGGGAATTATTACTAGGTATATTTTCTCTGTTCTCATGATCTCGTGTTATACCTAGCGCAGCATCACTCTCGTCTAGCAGCTGTTGCAAATATCTGATGTATTCAACTACCATTCTCAAGGTGTCTACTTTGCTGAGCTTCTTGCCGGATCCTCGTCTTGCACCACCCGATAAGGCTGCGACAACTGAAGCTGGGAGGTGCCGGCGTAGCGCGTTAAAACCATCATTAACTTGCTTCACACGATTACGTTCACGAGCGTTTCTTCTTGCGATTGAGGCAGCTTGAGGTCCAGTGTACGGATTCGTCCTGAAGTGCACCTTCTTTCTGTACTGTAGGTTAGGCGGCGTGTCATGTGTGACGTAATTTTTTTCAGGAGCCGGAGCGATCGGTACCACTCTCTTTTCAGCCGGCGTCTTTGTTACGGTGGCTGAAGGGTAGCCTGAAGAGACCACGACGTAGTTCGTCTGGCCTTGAACGAGTTGTAATTCTTGTAACATTTTACGTGTTTACGCGAGCGGTCACGACAGATAACACACAACCGGTCCGCGCGGCGATCGGAAAAGCACTGGTCGGCGCGATAGGGAGGTTTCGTGGGAGCTTTCGATTAAAGCGAGCGCGAGCGACGGCAGCGGAGCTTCACGCACAAGTGAGCCGACGGCGCACGCGCACGCGTTATATCACCTGCGCCGGCTGCAAAAAATATAAATTTTAAAATTCTCTTCCCCTATTATTTTCCATCATCCCTTCCCCTTTGTACGTACGGGTCGGTACCTGGCGAGGTGTATAGGGGAGCTCGGCTCGGGCAGGGAACGGCTAACGCGTGCCCAGTTTTTTATTGACCACTACAGTGCAATATAAAAATAACATCGGATTTTAATAAACAAAGCGATTTCAACTTTAAGAGGCAGATAATGTCAACGTTTTCTCTTAATTCCCACATTAAGAGTAAAAGGGCTGTATCATTATCAATTTACATATTTGGGCAAATTACAAATAAATCAATCCTCTTAGGCATGTTATCGTGTCCGAACTATCTTAATACGGGCTCGGGTTAAGGTATCAAATCTGGCGGATAAACATCCAGCGGTGTTTATCAAAACGTTATCTGTAAAATTCGTTGTCATGTTTGTATCGGGACACTAAGGCTGACCGCCCATTGACTACTATAGCTTATGCGACAGTTGCTAAAGCTACCATCTTGTTGCTTAAGTTACTGAATAGTTGCTTACGCCGCTGCTGCTCGGTCGTGCAATTTATTTGAGCGACGGACGAGTGATACAAAATCTTGATTTTTTCGAAAATAATAAGAGAAAGAATGCATAATCTATCTAGTCTTTTTTATATGATTGAAGTAGCAAACGAGCATTCAGTCCACCTGATGGTAAGTGGCAACTGCCGCCCATGGACATCTGTGGTTAACCCCAGATAAGATCCTACCTGAGGTTGATCACAGATGCGTTGCTACCCCCGAGGATAAAGCTGAAACGCCTCGGATAAGTATGTCTCCCTTTCCACACCCTTCAAACCAGAACACAGCAGTGCTAACACTGCTGTTATAAGGCAGAAATAGGTGTGGCGGAGATGCCGCCGGAGTCGAACTACATAGAGTTCTACCACCTTGAAAAGTCGCCGAGCACTTTGACAAAATTTCGACAGGCGTTATGACATTATCTTAAACAAAGTATAATCGCTGAAGCTACCTGCTCATGGATTTAACCCAATGTGCAGTCAGCTTTAAACTCTCACACTGCGATCAAGAGAATCGCGATATATTTTTATTTGTGACGTCTACGTACAAACGTACATATTAAGTGTTGTTTTTCGGTTCGTAGCAACCGGTTCGATTGATGGAGCTTTGATTTCGTAAGGCCACCAGCGCTTAGCTTGCACGTCCGTTCGGACTGTCAGTCGACTTGTCACGGGTCTGCATACGACCTAATTTAACAAGTGTCGTAGTAATGGCATTTATTAGTACTGACGTGATCATTTTCATCTCGGTATGCAAATGGGCGAATAACACATCTGCTTGCATTTATTCTAAGTGCACTTGTTATCAATATCTCGCGTATACATAAGCATGACGCTTGGTATACGAGCAGATAAGAATTAAAAAAATAAGCTAATCGTTTCGTAGTTAAATACCTTGTACAGGCTGTAATAAGTGGTTCATGTAATACGACGGATGGCGTCTTTGCAATTAAAATGTTTACTTGAAATAGCTACTAAGATGGGTGGTCAAGCAAAGACGTAGATTACTTACTTAACTGTACCATCATAATAGACTCGTAATTACAGCAATTGGGTCTTCAGGGAAAATAATAACGTTTCATTTGAAACCTCTTCGTTCACTACTGTAGACCTATTTCTGCCTTAGTACAGCAGCATTAAGCGCTACTGTGTTCTGATTTGAAGGGTACGCTTAGGAATCTATAGGTAGTTCGAGACCACTACACTTCAGTCCTTAGATGTAGTAACGCGTAACGGTAGATCTTAACACTATTTCGGGTTGGTTACAGACTCCGCCAATGGGTTCAATTACTACCAGCTGATTTGTACGTTCATTTGCTAGTTACATATTATAAAAAACAAAAATGGATAAAAAATTCGTTTAAAGCAATATTGTAACATTAAACATAGACTTACACATAGGTATTCCCACTTATTTATCACTGCTTCTTACATTTCTCAGATAATTGAATTCCTCCGCGGGTGCCTGAGACGCTTCTCACCAAACACAGTTTTCACATACCGTTTCGTTAATTTAAAGCGATAGTGTAAATTAATTATGTTTCGAATATTAATTAAGCTAAGCTATTCGTATATTTTAAGATGCGTAAGCTTAAGACGTGTAATAGACACCGCACAGGTGATGTCTATTGGCCTCTTTCTTCGAAACCATCGAAAAATTCAAAGCAAGGTCGGCCTTTGATGGACGCAGTCCGACCATTATGGATACAAATGATTGGAACTGTCTGATTTGTCTCGCTTTGTTAATCGCTCGATTGATACTTTATAAGTGTTTAATATGATTATTGAACACTTAACACTTACAATTTAGTTCGTAGACTTGTATAGCGTAATGAAGTGTTATTTGCTTCATGGAATGATCTTTAAAAATCATTAAGTTGCCTTAAATGTATTTTCAATCAGAAAAAGTGGTTATCTTGCGTGGGATTTAAATTGCTTTCAGTAACGAGTATTGGTCAGCTAGTGTGGTGTTGAACCCCGTGATTTGAACCGGATATGACCTGCGGGAAGGTGCTAATGGTTCAAAACAAATGATTTGTTCCTTTTACGATTACTACGCGTAATGAATGGATGAATATTAGGGTAACATGAGTTATGTAGGGGAGAAACCGTTATGTAGAATAAATTACGGACTAATGATCCTTTAGCATCTGATCTTCTGGGCAACCGTAAGTTAAAAGTCATTCGCAAATCTACGTAAAAATAACTTTTTTATCGTCAAACAATTATATTTCACCGTTATCCATTTTTAAATAACTTTTGTTAATTAATATTCATGTACGAGTATTGCACTGTAATAATAAATTATTGGTTAAACAAATATATTTTCAAGAATAAAGTAACATTATAAATAAGCAGTTGTTTTTATAAGCTCAAAGTATAAATGGCCGTATGAAATTATGTAGAACATAACAAAGGGGACCCATAAAACAACTTCAATAGTGTTAAATGACAGCAATATGTAACGCTCAATGGCTTAAATCACCTTATAATAAAGTCAATACGGGTATTAGTAAGTTTCCAATAAGAAAAAGGAATGTTTCAAGTCATTGTATTTGATACATTCTTAAGGCCGAGTACCACACAAGTAGGTGAGTTGTCTATTTTTTGATTCTAGAAGTTTTATTGGCTCCAATCAATTTCCATGGCTTATCGATTTATTAGCAATCGATTTAAGCTGGAAGGAATTATATAAGTGCGTATTCTTTATTGCGTTAAGGTACGGTTACCGTATTGTCGAGAAAAGATAAGCTAGTGACATAACATATGACAGCTTTAGGAAATAATGTAAATAATATGTACCTACCAATATTAATAATAATGTAAAATTTATGTTTGGTTGTTTATTAAAGAGTCATTCAACAGCTGATTTGTCTTAAATATTTTTTCCTTTATTATACCTACCTTTATTTAATCTAATCTATCATGTAAATAGTGGTTAAAGTGTGAGAATGACTGCTAAAATCCAAAATAATCCGGCTTTTGCATAAAAAGTAATACCACCTTCGAAGTTATTTCAAGAAAAATATATATTTATATAAAGTATTTTTTGTATTAAATCGCTTACCTAGTCGTGGTGTAACGAATGTTTTAAAAAGCGAAAGCATAGAAGAAGGTGTCCGTTATTTGATTCTGTTACTATACTCCGATTACTCCAGCTAAGAATTAAAATGTAAAAGTATTAATTTGTATTCCTATATCTTTTCCATTTCACAGAGTTATGACCATGTTGACGTGGTAATTTCCAAAATGTCATAACAAACACCATTTAAACACGTGCATCGTTGGGCAATTAAGGGAGATAAATCTGATTTATTAAGGTGTGGGCACGTTTATTGCGAAAATTGACGTTATTTTATTGAATCACTGGAAAGGTTACCGTATCGATCTTACAGTATGCCTACTGATGTAATTTTTTTTATTATTCTATCGCGTAAGTCTGAATGAAAGTACCGCTTTTAATGTACTTTCGTTTGCTACTTATCTAATATAACATATAGCCAGCCAATATAAAATATATCTCCATCACTAAAGGGTCCATACCATCATGTGTCTCTTATTTTGTTTTTAATTTTCGTATTTTTTATAATAGCAGCTGCAAAAAAAGTAAATACCTATGTTTGCACGTCCATAATAAATGACGTATTTTTTCTTAAATATAAATTTTGCGTGAAACATGATCTAGGTAGATTAGAGACACTAATTTGCCTTGATAGCGTGTCAGGAAATGATGTGACATCCATCGTTTGGACAATTATGTTGTAAATAAAACAATTAGACCAAATTTAGATGGAACAACGTGGGATTTGGGGTCCTGGTGATGATGGGAACCGTGTCATCTGGGGTTCCGCTTCACTGGTGTGGGACAATGGTGGAAGTTTTGTTTATTTTGCATTTAGATAATTTCGGAATATAATTTCTATATTTTTATTTCTATATTTAAAAATGCTCGGACCGTCATTAAAAAATGAAGAGCAGATGAATTTTAATGTCTATTGTGGGTTTGTTTATAATTTGTCTTTGAGTGAGTTTACGTGCACCGTTATAGCAGCAAATCCTAGTGTTTAATTCATATTATTTTAATTGATATTTTGAGTGGATTATGTGTTATAATAAAAAAAAATGTATCACTCTTTTTTGACACAAAGCTTGCATACATATTGCAAAAATATTGTTTGTCTCTATTTGTTTGTATTCGTAACTAAACGTGAATTTTATAACCATGCTTCCGTAAACCAGTATTCCCTATTTATCATAACGTAGAAAGTGAGTAGCGTTCAAGATTTTATTGTCTTGTCTTACAAAAAGTTACTCTTATGTAGTTACGGTTAAAATATGTATAAGTTGGAACGGTAGAATAACAAGATTGCAGTAAGAATCCAACGTGAGAATATTCAAATCATCGGTAGCTATTGACTACCAGTCGCTATTATCGAAGATACTTCACATTAATTTCGTATTTAAAAATTACTTCAGCCTATAAATCATCACGTAAAAGCTCGCCGGCATCTATCACACAATAGAACTACCTGATTCGTATCCAATATCGTTTGATTAACGATTTGTTGAGTGACTCCTATTCATCGCAACGTCAAAGGGTGATATTAAGCATTAATAAAGAGAATTTTATGTTTTTCATTTCACATCAAGCGTGCTCGCATAACAATAATTCCTAGCCTCGTCTAACGTGCACTTCTTAGGGACTGTGGCTGTATTGTGGGTTAGAATGAGTTGCGGTTTTCCGTATGTCCATATGTCCGAGGGTTATTGATTCTTGTGCATCTTAGTATAAGAGTAATGATAGCTCATCATATTGTACTAAATATACATTGTAATTTTTGTTTGACTACTTACTACATACCAAGATACTTGAGGCCATAAAATACCTACTAAAGCACTATTTGGAATGTTCTGTTACATCATTAGGGTACTTTAATTTGCCAAATAATTATATTATTAAAAAGGTTGTAAAATACATATTGTGTGTTTAACTCCGCTGGCACTACCGTTACCTCTATTTCTGATATATTCTGGTTTTCTTATAATAGCAGTATTAAGTACCTACTGCTGTGCTATGGTAAGAATATAGGCAGTAGGCCCTAACCACACATAAGGGAAATATATTAAGTTCCAACGCATGTGCGGACAGCTTGAACTAAGCCTGATCTTATCTGCTGCAGATAGGCAGTGACTACGTACCATCAAACTGATTGCATGTTTCATTGAAAAAAAAAAAAAACTCAACTCAAATGAACTGTCTAAAATCAGCCAACCCAACCCTAAATCAAGGAGATAATACATAAACAATCTGAGCCGTAAGATTCTCACGTCACCCAACACCCGAAATGCAAATGTTGTCACCGCGTTTGTAAAACAGCGAGGGAGGGTTATCGGATCGTATCGGAACACCTACGACTGAAGTTGTCGGACAATGTGACGTGGACACGACGTGTCCGACCGACGGGCGACGACTGATCGTGACCAAGATACACTGTGATTCGATTTAGTATTGAAATCGGATGTAACTGATCGACAATCGCCTACCCCTGGATTGTTTGGCAGAAAAACGAGGGAAGTATGTCGTTTCCTTACATGTATTTGAATTTTAAGTGAGTGCGCGCCAAGTGAACTTTTGTTTTACTCAAAGTTTGTTGGGAACTAGCTTTTGGCCGCGACTGTACGTGCAGTATATAATCTAAATAATAATAGAAAACTTAATCTCATTTAACCCTCTTATTGGTATTGGTATTGGTATCCATATTTAAAAAGTTAAGTTTATAGCACTTACACTATACTAGGCTGGTTAGATTGACTTATTAGATTAAAAATACAATCTTAGTAGCTACTATCACTTACTTCGCTTTCACTTCGTTTACTTACTTAGCTTACACTCCCTTCTTAACTTTAACCGTTTATTCTTAATTTAATATTTCGCTATTATTTTTATTTGTCTGACTGACCAAGGATCGATCCGTGAACCCACTAGAAAACAGATCAGTATAGTGATCATGCTACCACGTCGATCGTCAATTGTTTCGCATACCTGATTATTTGGATAAACAAACGGCTAGAACGGTTAAACACATAAGTAATTTCTAAAATATTCAATCAATTAGATTTCGGCTAGCCAGGAAATAAATGCACTACAAAGCATAATTTTTTGCAGTTCATCGCTCTATCACATTGTACATTTAATTATAAATATTTGTATGTAATCAAAAATATCTGTCAGGCAATTAAGACTTGCAGAGAGAGATAATTTATCAGTGTGTCCATGTTGAGACGCCGATAATCAAATTTGGAAACTGCTTTTATTTGTGTAATCACATCGGCGATAAACCACTAAGATTGCTTGTTGATATTTCCTTTAATTCGAACCTGCATAAATGGTACTGGCGAAGTACCTTTTTATTGTGACCGAGACAGAGATCCTTGAAACAGGATTCAACTGATGAATTCAAATTAAACCTCCACTTATAAGGCTATATTCGTCTATACTCCTTTTTATCCTTACGTCGAACAAAAAATCCGAATGCCATATAATACGACTAATTAGCTGTTTACGTGTTTCATTTAGTACGTTATATATCAGGAATGGGTTACATGTTGCTTAGATATGGAAGATCGTTAAATCCTAGTTTCGGTTCGACTGATCAAGTGCCACACAATGCTTTTATTGCTTTACGGCACCTCGTTAACTCCGAGATTAGAGTCTTAAACAGATAATTAGTATTGTTACCTGTACATTTAGGTCATTATGTAAATTTATTGATACGGAACCGCGCGGAAACGCAACTGAGGTTACGAGGCAGCCGGCATAAATAAACGTCGAACGCTGATTGCCAATAAACAAACTCGATATTTTGTGTCATATAATCTGATATGATATGCGAGAAACGAGGTTGGGAGCGAAATTCTCGTTAAACGTTTGGTGGTTTGAGGCGCGTGGCAGGCGCGCGACGCGTCTTCTGGACGGGTTTGCCGGTTTTAAACCGTACCTTAATTACGGCGAGGCGTTATCGAGAAAGAATGCGCACACGCGACATTGGTATTAATTTTAATGAAAGAAGTGTGCGCCCGAATAGCACCTGCCCAAGTCGTCGGTTTACTGAAAACTACGCGACATAAGAAGCGATAGAGCCGGTGTCTGATTAATATTTATATATTATGATTAAGTCGCTCTAGTAACTTTGATATGTAAAAAACGTGTAATTTTATTTTAGTGTCATACACCACATATATGATGGAGATGCAGAGACCGGTGTCATCGTTTTTGTTTATACAAGAATGTATGACCTACATATTTTTGTGTTATAAGACACGTGAACAATGTTATAAAATCTTTTCAATTGAAACAGTTAAATTCGAAAGCGTAACGTGAATATAGTTAAGAAAACACAAGAAATATTCACTTGTGCAAATGTCTTATCCAAAATAATTTTCAAATTACTTTCGTCAACCAAAAGCTATCACTCATACTTTTCCACGAATATCTTTATATCTTGATAAAAACCAAGAATAAAATAAAGAAAAACGTATTATAACGCGCAAGCAACCAATAAAATACGTCATTATACCCTTATTGAATAGTACTTATAAGTTTTATACGACCACCAACCATTACCATGATAGACATCCATAAATATTTATAATGTAAACAAAAGGGACATTTAAATATATTAAAAAATATAAGTTTTAATAATATATAAACAATGAACATACTTCGATTATAGAGTAGAATTAATACTAATTAGTTTTCGTAACTAAGACAAAGTGATACATTCTACGCGATTGGCGAGATCTATTAAATCTGGTTGTGTCTACGAGAGCTACACGTTTCTCCGTAGCTAGACAGTTACTACGTCTTAATAATATAGCTGTTATAAATTGTGTATTCGCTCTTATTTATGCGTAAATTTGTACCGTGTGATACTCTTGAATAGCTCCACTTTCTCTCTTCTCGTGTATGTCGTAGGAGACAACTAAGACAAACTATTGGAGACAAGCAGTTTCCTATCTCCTGTTTTTTCTGTGTATCGTTAACATACACTACGGTCACGGTACACGCATGTCAGGACTGCGCGGTCTATTACAATATAGGTGGTTGTTATCCGGCAGTGGACCTCAAATGGGTAATTAATAAATTTTGGTTACTAAGAACACATTTTTATCGTGAAAAAATTAGCCCTATAACCTTTCCAAAGGTTTCCAAGTCTATGGCGATATAAAACGTGAATTAGTATGGTTGCAATTAATTCCGCTTTGAAATATGTGTGGCTATTCAACATCTGCGTTTATACTAAGTAGTCGGTTTCGTGGACGTTTCCCTGATTTTAAACAGCGGCATAAAACTATTCCGTATTGAAAACACGTACTCAGTGCCAAGGTTCTTCAAATTTACGTTTATAGCTTCATATTTTGTAATTATATCGGAAAACACCTGCGTATAGGCCTACCAAAATTTCGGATTCACATATGCTAAATTCGAAGACATATTTTAATCTAATGAACGTAGCTAACTTAATTAATATGTAGAATATATTTAAATGGGCATAGTGTGCATAAAATTTGTTGAAAGCCTATTTGATTTAGAGAGGAAACTTCAAAACTTTGATTTATATAGGCTTATACATATATGTTAAATTTATCTTCTTGATTGGCAACTACGTAATTAGCTATTCATAAAAGTAGCTATTAGAAAGAGATGGGTGTAGAGTTATGTTATAGTAAGAAAAGAGAGGTAACTTGTCGAAGGGCAGGTGTCAATGTACATCTGCCCCTGTACTGAACTCTACGTGCCCCCTTCTTAGAACCCCTTTTAAGGGTGTTGTTATTAATCCACTTTTAATATCTTATAAATGCAGGTATGCTAGTAATAGCATTGCAAAGAAAAAGTTTTAACTCAAAGAGAAATGCAAGAGATATAGATTTTTTTGGTTGCGAATTAATTTTACGTTCTTTGTTTGCGGATGATTTTGTCGTTTTGTATGTAATTTCTGTGGTTTACATATATGGAGGCTCAAGAAATCACGGGCTATTGGGAGTCATGGAAGTCAATAAACTGCTCATGAATGAAAACGCTTGCAGACCACTTTTCGAGTCTGTTTGCATTTGTCGTAAGAACTCGATGATTGGGATGTAAGTAATGTCAATACGATTGCGGAAAATTCCAATTGAGTTTTACGTCATATGAAAATGTAAGTAAAATAAAATTTTATTATATATTTTATAGTTAATTAAGAGAAATGAAATGACTTGTAGGTATATACTATGTATGTGTACGTTTAGGTCAAAGCTTGTAAGTTGGATCTTATAGTACATTACGATACAGGTGATCTAAGTTGTCTATTATATTAGTTAGCGGCGTTTAGCTAACTTCACGCCGTGCATAATAGGCAACTTAGGTCACTAGTATCGTATTTTATTTTATAGCACTTTGTGACCTAAGTCCGCACTTTACGCACGCCCTTCCGCGTGCGAGCGGACTTATGTCACGC
>DWPV01001452.1:0-20699 GCA_018251915.1 Urbanus proteus proteus
GAGAAAATCCTACTGTGGGGCTATGAGTGTGAAACGTTATTTATTATTTATTTATAAGTAAATATTTTTAGTAATTAAGTATTTATTAAAAATATCATATTACCACAAAACTTTTATGGCATTGAATCAATGTCAAAAAATAAATATAAAAAGATACAAATATTATTAAATCTCTCGAACATACAGTACAATTTCACAGTCTGCGTCCCTCCATAGCATTAGCATAGATAGTATGAAACATCTTCACATAATACTGAAGGTATTCCTGTCATATCCTCTCCGTCCCAAGTTTCCTTATGGAGAGAAAGCTGTGCAAAAACTTGGCAGAAACTTATTAGTAAGGCATAAATCTAACAAGTTTTGATATATCTCAGCGCGCCGGTCAATTTATTGTGAATTAATTCCACGTCGTTGTTTCTGTTGATCGTAAATTACGATCGACACGGTATCTTATTTAGTTTACAATACCCTAACTATTCCTGGAGTAATTATATTGTTCTTATTATATTAAATTAACGTCTTAGTGAAAGAATATTAGGATATGATATAATCTACTGATTGACTAATAAAACAATTTAAAATTTACAAAATTCATGTATAAAATTTTATAGAATAATATATACAATTTTAAAATTAGAGTATAGAAATGGACATTAATGTCTAATCTTAAATACTTTGCATCTTGTGATGAAATTGCACAAAGTTTTCATGTCATTTTTGTAATTTACGAAATGCAACTTAAGACACTATCATGTTTTCTTTATAATAGCCAACCGCGTAAAACCGGGATTTTACAAAATTTGTTACAAAATGAGGCCACAATGATCCTTTAATATTAGCAACCACACCCGCTATGATAACAATCACGAGCCACTAATCCCGTGTCACTTGATACATAAAGGGTCCGTCAGACGCGGCTTACAATCCGTCAAAATGTTACATTACACACATTACATTTAAACTATTCGGAATAGAGCGCGAATATCCCGGAGCGCAAATATTAACATTTTCAGCATTACATTTAGGATTAATGAGAGGCTTCTAACAAAAACGTTGCCTTTGTCCATTTCTTAAATAAATTAATACTGTTTCACGGCGTCCGATGCTTCATGATTTGGTACTAAAATATACGAGCTTAGAAATTTGTAAGGCGGTGGAAATTGTGATGTCGGAGTCGAACTCCGGAGGCACTACCACCACATCCGCACCACATTGCGTTGCGTTGCATTAGCGACTCCTCTGGTGTTGCAAATGTTCATGGGCGACGGTAATTATTTTCCATCAGATGGCCCGTCTGCCTTATCCTTAGGCTTGAATATAAAAAATAACATTATTTATTTTATTAGCGGTATTAGCAGTATTAAGCGCTGCTGTTTTAAATGCGACACATTTATTTATAAGGTCGAAGTATCAAACGAGCATAAAAGGCACCTGATACATAGTATATGACATCTTTAAGCAACTATATAGAATTCCATGTTATAATTTCAGAAGTCAGTCACAGATGCAGCGAAGCAATAAATTCGTTCGATAAAACACGCACAACGAAGTTATTGTGGAAAACTGGCTTTCTGATCGAAGCTGCCATTCCATTTTTAATTGCCGCACGACTGACTTATTTGTTTATTTTCGTCGCGAAACAAACAATACGTAAGCGCAGTACAGTCGCGCACAACTGCTCGCCATCAATCAACATCGCGCGAACATGCCGCGCGACTGTACTAAAACAGTTGAATCAAGTTTATAAATAAATCATTTATGATTTTGATGGATTGAATTTTGATGTATTAAAAGTTTTCTTCCAATTTTTCGTTCTCAATTAAGGAAATTTAAGAATTTTTAAGTTTTATTAA
This sequence comes from Urbanus proteus proteus, assembly GCA_018251915.1. Taxonomy (NCBI): domain Eukaryota; kingdom Metazoa; phylum Arthropoda; class Insecta; order Lepidoptera; family Hesperiidae; genus Urbanus; species Urbanus proteus. The sequence continues at coordinate 1,854 of DWPV01001452.1, forward strand.
ATATCCTTTGTCCATCTGGCGACCGGAGCTGCTCCGGGATTTTACCACTCCGACGCGGATTTGAACCTTTTTTATATGATCGAAGTAGTAAACGATCATACAGTCTATTTGATAGTAAGTGGCCACTGCCGCCCATGGACATCCATAATCAACCCCAGATAAGATCAAGTCCTAATCTAAGGTTGACCACAGATGCGTTGCGACCCGTGAGGATTGAGTAGGAACGCCTCGGATAACTATGTCCCCTTATACCATACACTTCAGATTTCAGAAATACGTGTAGCGGTGGTGACGCTGCAGTCGAACCCTAAGGGCTCTACCACCCTTAAAAGGTAACCTTGGCAAGTTAAGATCAAAGTCATGGACATTTGTAACTGTCTCTTTACCTTCAGAACAGCTTCCCGCTACAAATACTTGTAGCAGATGTACTAGTACGATCAAACCTAGCTGGTTCCACCTTCAAACTCAATTTAGCAGGATAAGTGCATCTCAGTAATGACAGAGGATAATACATCTTATATGTTACCGTTAAGAATCATTGCGATGCTTCTACAATGCTACGATGCTTATACAGTTTAACCTTCTTTCAAAGTGATTGCAAGTGCAATCGGGTACGTTATCCACAATCGGTGCATGCGCCGCTGAACGGGGTGAAGGTGCGACCTTGCATGATGAAGTGCCACTAATAAAGATAGCGGTTGTCGCCAAGTGCCTCGCGTGCTTGCGATTGAAATATTGCTCCGCTGTTCTTTACTCGAAAAGAATTGTGCAATGCTTGTAAGTAATCTGTTAAAGGCAGATTAGGGGCTCGGTAGTGCACGGTCGTAAAAAAAGGTTTTATTGGTGGCTGTTTTGGTCTTTTCTTTAAATAATCATCACAAATACTAAGCAAAAGCTTTCGAAATATTTTAATTTACAAATTTCTTTTATTCGTATTCAAGTGGATTTTTTTAGTAATACGCGATAATTTTTTTTATGGTAGGCACATTTTGTTCACAGCTAGAGAGATGATGCATGGAAACAGAAAGTTTTATAAAAGGACACAAAAAGTTTAATCATAACATACAATCAAAAATGAGCCATAAATAAACAAATATGTAAATTGTATACTTAGGAGAAGTTTATCAAAGTTGTAAAACCCGTTACCAGCTAAATAATTGTCGAACATTTACAAACTTTACTTGTAAATGTTATTAGCAATTCAAATGAATAATCACCGCTTACGACACAAAAGGCTCTCAGTGTTTTGAATTATTCAACACTTGTTTATTTAGTGACATTAATGACTCTTCGTAAATCGCAAATAAATTTTAAGCACAAAAATTCAAATTTAGTTTGAGCTCTTGAATGGATTTTATTTATTATTCCTTTAGACACCTCACTAAGGTAGGATAAATAATTTGGTAGGATAATTAATTCGCGACAAATAATTTATTACAAAAAAAAAATTCCGAAGTGTCCAAAACGCGATCACGATCCGCGCATGTATACATTTTCTTATCAAGCGAAATTATTATTTATGGCACAAACACTTATTGGCAACCGGCAACATTTACGAAAAGAGTATAAAGAATACTTTACAAACATGTGGCTAAAGCAATAAACCTTTAAAACATGACAGAATTCTCGCTACAAACTTGGCACAGGCGCCAGTAATACAGTGGAGATTAAGTGGGACTGTACGGAGATCCAGCCAGAGCCGCGGGATCAAATATGTTACTGTTCTATTAATCCTACAGCACTCGGCTGGCAACGCTCAACCTATAGCTACACTAGCCATAACTAGCTACTAGCTATAGCCACTGGCCGTATAGGTAGCTACTGGCTATACAGTAACTAAATCATTGTCCTCTGCTCAGTCCAAATTATTTAGCACGGTGTGCAAGTGTCTTAGACAGTATCATCCAGTTTAGTGTGGGTCTACTATAAGCGGAACTTAAGTCAGTGTTGCTAATTTAGCGACTTCAAGTTCGACTGATGGAAAATACAGTCAAGCGACTTTTAGTGTCACCTTGGGATTTTTTGAGTTGGCAACACTAACTTAAGTTTCGTTAGGTTAAAACATTTATTGGCGTGTTCTCGGGCGGAGTTTACTATTCTCTATCCATGTGAATGTACATAGATATAATTTGTTTTCAGAAATTATTTGATCAAGTCTGTCATTAATATTGATCAAGTTAGTTAATATTCCGTCACAACGCGAAATCCCGCCAGCACTGTGGCCATACCCTTGGTGATTCAACAAGGAAACGCTGGTGCTGACACCTCGCGCTGACAAGTTGCTTGTCTCGAACACAATGTATGGGCAACTAGCTAGCAACTGCTGAAACAATGACTAGCTTTTGTGGTATACGTCGTAATTACTATGCAGTCGAATTGCTGCAACTATACCGTAATCTAAGACCCAGCGATGAACTTAGACTTAACTAGCGGTCAAAAACCGCGATTTCGTTTTAAATTAAACATAGATGATAAATTAGCTCTTTCTATTTTTAGAAGTAGTGCCTGTGTTAGCAAGTAGCGGACTTGATTTTTGTAATATGTATTTATTTTTTATTTATAAAATTACAAGTGCAAATTTTAATCAAGTAGTGTTAAAGGAAATTAATAATAATATAATTTAATGTAAATATACACAATGGGTACGTCGTCCTTTTTATAAACTTGGCTAACACACTACCAAGCGTCTGTGTGTAGTTTGCATTGTACTTTATGTAAACACACGATACTTTAGTCTGGGACGAACTCATATAAAATTAATCAGATAAACAAGATTGCCACAAACTCGTAAATAAATATATTAGGTACACAATACATGTGAAATGTTTCTCTAAATTGTGAATGTTATCAAAACGCAAAAGATAATATGGCGAAAAATAAACTCTTCAGAACATTTTGCTTTGAAATTTTATTCATTTGAGAGACGAGCTTTTGCAGAGAGAAATAAAAATGCATGCGTACAATAAAGAGTGGCGAAATATTAACACGCTCAATTGAGCGTCGTATCGGTGAAGGACCTCTAAATATTCTTTCAGAGCCCTTTACATGTATCTTTCTGAGCCACTTGCCGGGAATTGCTTCTCTACAGCCTCATTCGTCTCAGTTATGACAACTCCAGAGAAAACATTGAGATTAAATGAAATACGACTGACATTTAAACGAAATTTGTTTGCAATTTGTTTCGCTGGTTATGAATAACGTGTATTTTTTGTAATAAAAGTAAAAACTGATCTGCGGTTTATGTTGGCTGAATATTTATGTTGCCTAATCATTTATAACAAAACACAGTAGGGTATTATTAGTTTTATTACACCATTGCATTCACTACAAATTGATTTGTATATTTCCAAAATTTTTAGATAATTTTATGGTTTTATGGTTATGTCGTTTGGACTTCAATCTTAAAAAAACTGACAATGATTACTGGGGTTAACGGCCTATACACAAATAGTAAGTACATTTAATTAATTGCCTTAATCAAAGTAATTAGTACAATTTTGTGTCTCGGTGTCTCCAATCCTGAGTTTAAATTAAAATTAACCTCCGATAAGTAAAAGCAAAAACCTAGCAGAGATGAAGCCGGGCATCTGTAATGGGATCTAAGTGATTGTCCTGGTCGGAGCCGTCGACGTGGGTAATAGCTCGATCAAGCGGCCGCTGCAACGTATCAACACTGTTGCCCACTAAACCAGCGTTGACAGGAATGTTTTACACGATATAGAAATTCTACACCGTGAATATATCGACATCAGGTTTTTTTTAATTTAATTTAAAAAACTATTGTACGCTAACTTGGCGGGTTACTACTACAAACTTTACTAATTTTGATTAGATTGTTTATTTAATTTTATTGTATTCATTAAATTTATAGTATTATTATCTGCTTAATTACAGAGTGGGTGGTTAAGATGAGACAAATCGCTTTCTTTTCATTTTCTTTGTATACAAAAAATCTAGATTGGAAACACAAAAATACTTGACATTATTTTTTAATTTTTTTCATCCTTCGATCAACAAGTTAGTATTGTTGATCGAAGTTTTCATCCATCAAGAGTTTTTTTTTATTTTGTCATCGCGCGAACTGCTTCATCCAGAATAGATGCATCATCGTAAATTCGCGACCACTCTGTGAAAAGTGAACGATTGGGAACATCTATTAACTATTATTTTCTATCATTATTATCATCTATTTTCGCTTACTAATTTACCATGTAATATCCAAGTAATATTATTTACACGCATATTTCGTGGCCACACGGAAACGATGACACACTAGTGGAGCGAAGACTGGATTTCACCTTCGCAATCTCGGAATGCGACCACATTCCCTGTTACTGCAGATTGCTGTCTGTCTGCACGCCACTTCTACCTTCAGATTAAGCCTTCAAGTGATTTTTGTAAAATTAATTTAATGCTTCACAAGTCTTTACATACTAATGATTATTTAGATACATATTCATTGTTGCATAGCGCTCATCGGTACTGCAATGATTAGAACCGAGCCTTCTCTTGCTTTTTAGCGAATAAAATAATAAAAATGTAATAATTAATCAGGTGATAAATCTTAGAAATCAAATAAGATTAGGCCAATTGGCTCTTTCAAATAAATATCTTTGTTGTTGATGATAATGATAGACATACTTCATGGTGATGACTTTGAGAGAGTAAGGGCTCCAAATAAATACGGTAAGTCTAGTCCTAGACTATTTAAATAATAGCCATTCCTTAGTATTTATTGAATTGTAATTGTCCACGACATTTATGAGAATATTACATTACTTACCTACCTCTATTTTGATTTGAGGTTGGTTTGCTTCTAGTAAGAATTATTTACTTGGCCAATGATATCAATCATTAACCATGGTTGAAGAAGTACCTAATATAGCTACGTAATGAAATGACGATGGATCTTTACAATATAGAGCCTATTATAAATAAAATAATCAATGTGAATATTCACTGTGGGACAATCCTGTATCAACGAATAAAAATCCAATTAAATTCGGTACAAGAACGGCCCACTAGAGCCCAATTAGAACGATGCTTCGTAACCAAACGTTTTATTTATACATTTTAATTGAAAAACAAATCTTTTTGTATTTGTAAAATGAAAACACTTTATTGTGTTCTGCAACACACAATACTGTTTTAAATGGTCTGTACCATTGTGATCCTATGCAACCTCAAAAAAAAGTGGAGTGTATCTGTATTTCAATGGCATAAACGCAAATTGGAAGTACAACTATTTAAAAGACTTTTCTTTAAATTATGATACAACTCTTTTTTACCGATTCCTAAATTTTAACAGCATCATAAACTTAGCTGTCTTCCGCAATAAAGAGTGTAGTAAGTTTTTACACAGAACATTATTTATTTGTCCTCCAGGGTCTTTTAGGGTAACACATCTTTGATAGGACTGCGGCCTTGTTTAGGCTTGATTCCTTACTTGATATTAGCTACTAAAAAGGGTCAATGTAAGTCTACATAAGGTCATAAGGTCAATCAACTATAATTATTATTATAAATGTTATTGTATTCAGCGTTGTTTCCCGGGAGCGTACAAGAACAATGCCTGTTCTTCGTTCTTCAAACTGTTGGCGAAGGTCAGCGGGAACACAGCCTGGAACTTCGCAATGCAATGCAGGTGCGTGGGCGGCCTTGCCAAGAAGTTGACTCGTTAAAACTTTCCGTGTCGCGCCCGACAGCCGTGCACCTAATTTGTTATTCTTGTTCAACTTTGCATTATGTTTGACAGTTTAACAGGTATTTTAGAAAAAAAGGAGGGTGAAGTTCTTTGCCATTTTTGTTTTAGATTTTTTTTTAATAAATTAAGTAGTCCTCAATGGGATCAATTTTTTGGTTACTGGACCAAATAGGAGAATTTTATTTTATAAATTACAGAACCTTTACTATTCCTCATAATTGGATTGGACCGCCTTATAGGTACACCATATAATAATACCATATAATAATTTGACGACCCGGATGGCGCAATGGTTAACAAGCCGGACCGCTAATCCGAGGGTTCGGGTTCGATTCTCAGCGAGGCGGAAATTTGAATGAGTTTAAATTTCCGTTCTTGGTCTGGGTGTGTGTCCATGTCTTGTGTGTTGTCCATGGCACCCAAGACACAGGAGAAAATCCTACTGTGGGGCTATAACGCTTCACAGCGTTATTTATTTATTTAAGTATTTATAATAATATTAAATTTGTGTTATGAAGTCGGTATAAATTTTCTTCTACCTATGTATGCAGTATACTGAAAGTAAGATGAATAAAAGAAATTCATATAGACGAATTCCATCTTAGTCCTAAGGAATAGCAACGTATTAATTGTGATTGATTACCTCATCCTATTGGCCGCATGGCATGCTCGTTTGTTATTGTAACTTTAAAAATACTGACAAACCCGTCTTTATATATTAGTCCTTGGCTAGATAGAAGACTACAGTCAAAACATTCTGCAAAGAAAAGAAAAAAATGCCCAACACTGGGAAAATAACGTGTTAATATAATGAAACACTCAGTAAATACGTAGGGATAATTGTGTGAAGCGGCGAAGCCATCAAAGTAACCTCGTTAGAGCATCGTGACAGTGTTACAGGAATTTTTCACCTCCGGCGATTCATTATCCAGCTTACGCTATCGAATAACTGTGATATGCAATTTACCTTCATATCAGCTTACGTGTAATATCATTAAATTTAATATCAGTTCCAAATAACCTTAAAAGCGTTATCAGTTTAAAAAGTCATTACGTTGACTTCCTTTTCATCTGGATACATTTTAGGAGTTTGATGTTAATTGCTATTGTTTGATCTTTCAAAATTATTTAGAGTATTTGGCGTGTTCATTAAAGTTCTAAATACTATTTTATATATTTTTTTTATAATTTGATTATCGAAAAAAATATTTTTTGCTTATATAGGTTTAGGTTTTAGCCTAGATTGCCCTAGAAAGACATATGCCTTTCTAAGCCAATATTGTATTTTTCCTGCTTTATTGATCGTAGGCGGGCCGTAGACCAAAATCTAATATATCTCCTGGGAGAGATACAATTTAGCTATGAAACAAATCTAAAATATTAAAAAACAACTTAATTATTGTATTAATGGGTACTACTATTTATTGAAGCAAAAAATGAATTCTCAGTTACTTAGATCGCATTACAAGGCTGTATTTAAATAGAGGCTTTCTTGCGGTCATACGGCCGCATTGCGCCGCCGGGAACTTGTCGCATGCAGGACACATCGCGGGTTCCGTAACGCGGGCCACGTGGAGGAGACGCCGGCCGAGGTCGGCACGAGGACAAAATTACCGATTCATAACAAATGAAACTATACTATCACATGAAAAAATAGAAGAAGCATGATCGTGTAATACGGCTTTTTTTTGTTTTGTGTCACCGCGTATCTGAGTGAATAGGTAGTCAAATAATTGGGGAATTGCGAGTCCAACTCACACACGGAGTCTTCCGTGTCACCACATATAATTTTTTTTTGTATTCCCTATTATAGCGGCCAGGCAGTTAAAAGTAATAATAACGTTTGGTAATTCCTCTTTGAATACTGATACTAAAATGCAAAGTCAATCAATCAAATTGAAGGCGGTAGATACTATAATAAATCTCTTACGTTGATACCATCGATATATCTATTATTTATGCTTTATCAAAGTAATGGTGCTTGAGGCATTTCAGTTTATTATACAAGGATAACAACGAATATATGATGAGTCTAGGCCTAAGCACGGTAGAGCTACGTCGCTTCTGTATGATCTGCGAATAAGAGCAAGTTCCTACATAGGTTCGTGAAATTGTGCAGGAAATTTTGGTACCCATACATTTTGTATCAAAGCCAGGTAAGGATTTTAGGTAAGGACTTTATAGGATTTTGTGTACTTTTTCAGTAGTACGATAGTCGCTTCAAATATAAAAGAATATTACTTCTACCTTTTACATGTCTACGTTACTAATACGTACCTAAGACAGAATTTCGCAAAAAGAAATTGTGTATTTATTTAAAATAATAAACAAGATTAGTTTTTATAACGACACAACTAAATCCAAACAGAATTTGCTCAGCCAACCCACAAAATAGTATTAGACTGTTTAAAATGCAAACCCTATCTCGTTCTCCTATCTAGACGTTTGTCGAAAGCGAACCAAGACAAAACGAAATGACGAAATTCTTACGACAAAACGAAAATGCAATAACAAAGCGAAACGTGCATACGATTACTTTTGCTACCTGAACCTGTATTTATTCTAGACTTTTATGAATACAATATTTTGTACCGCGCGGTTGTGAATATAAAATGCTTAATAAAATTCCAGGACATGTTACCGTTAGTTACGTATGTAAAATGTGAAATGGAATCGTAATGTTGAAAAGCTATTCCACTGCGGTCTAACTTACGTCATGACGAATAAATTTAATCCTATTTATTTCATGTCTGAACTACTTTTGGTTTTATACGTTTGATGACATGAATGTAGGAAACGAGTAAGCACACCTGATGTTAAGTGATTTAGTGTGCTCTGGTTTGAAGATTGTGGGACTGAACCCTATGGTTCCGTACGCGGGACGCTATGGTAATACTATTACTACACATGGCTGGCAGTGGCCCTTTATATCAAGTGAACTGCAGGTGATGATTTGCTACTTCTGTACTAAAAACAGTATTAATTTTTACTTTTTTTCAAACAAACATTTATAAACAAATTAGCAAAGAACAATGCATCCAAGTCCGATGGCTGCCAACAGTAAAGCCGGCTAAGTATTGCTAAATTAGTGGGGGATTTAATCGCAAGGCATATTTACGTGTTGGCACCGTGCCTGATGCTTCTGAATACTTATACCGAACCTCATTTAGACTAGCAAGGCTGGATACCTAAAATAATTACTATACTTAATCAAAAAGTTATTTCTGTAAATCATTAGATTTTTTTTTGTTTATGAGTAAAGTTTTTAAGGGTCTGCTACAGAATATAGGTATAGCTTAATTGTTTTCCCTTCGATATTATCTTGAAGTTGTCAATCCTTCTGCTCGGATGCTACCTCACTTATTTTATCTCAGGGTTATCGTCACCCAATAATCTTAACTCCCCATCGGTTCTTAGTCTTTCCAACGATGTGATCGATCCATTGTCACTTAAACCTGTAAATTTTGATAACTAAGTATGTCAACACATTTTAAATTTTAAAACTACAAATCTCATTATAAATTTTATCACGTAGTCAAATACCAGGCATATCTTTTTCCATACTACTTTGAGTGACTCTGAGCTTCCAGATAAGGGTAAGGGTAAGAGAGTAAAGACCGTAGAAGGGGTAGCTAATGATGTTACATTTTCATTGCATCCACGTACATGTGTTAGCATCCAAAAAGGTTTGGAGTCCTTCCAAAAAGCCAATCAAAGAAGTATTGCCATCCCTGGGGACTGAGTCTATGTCTATTTTACGTAAAGGGTGGAGTTCTTGTGTGTTCTTGTGTCCTGCAAAAGAGTAAATAAAATATCACTACAAGTTATTTTGTATGCAAAACCCTTTTAAAAGTTTGCAATCTTCAAGTAGCGCATAAATCTTTTCTAGCGAGCATACTTCACTGTACGCAGCAGTCGGCAACCGGATCCTTGCAAACCTTTTCTTTAAGCCACAAAATTATTCTCAAAATTGTACACTTTTTTGCATCGAATTTTGTCAGTGGCTATTGATTTTGTGAACGACTGTTAATTTTCACGACAGCAATCAAAATTTTCTTAACAGATCTTGAATTTTTTCAAAAATTTTCCTCATAATGCGGTAAGCTTCTTAGGTTATATCAGGTAGCTATTCGGTTTGCATTGCCAAAAGTTTGTCGACCGCTGTTGTAAAGCATGTGTGGCGTGTCAGGCGAGATTGAAACCAAACGTCACCCCTGGAGAATATAAATGAAATACCAAGAATTGTTTTGTTTGACTTACATGTTACCCAGAATATTTACTTGCCGTTAGCATGAGGTAATAAAAAGTAAAACATCAATAACTTCGGCTAACTACATGGTTGGTATGTATGAAATGGAGATTAAATTAATTCGTAAAGTGGGACCTCGCTCCAACTTTTAATTGGAACTCGTCTATTCATCGAACTCAATGTACAGGTTGTTCTGAAAAGTCCACTTATTTATTTTTTTCCGTTCCTAAAAAGGCATTTACGACTTAATTGAATTCTGGGTTAGGGTTTCTAGCTAATTCAACCTATTCATTGTATATTCTGTATTTTATGAAAATTGCGTGATTGGACGATATATAATTTTATTCACAGGAATATATAAAGCTTTTATTGTATGATTGCTTGTTATGAATCTAACCACATATTAGGATTGTACTTTTATTTTCGTGACAGGTTTCATAGATGATAGACAAAGACAAACAACTAGGCCTAACACCTGTATGATAAAACCTTTACTTATCCAATAAGGACAGGTAAAACAACACGCTGTATAGTGAGAAACTTATCCTTTGCATTTGTTAGAAGCGTGGCCACGTTTCAGTCGATTGACTTTCAAACAAGGGCTACTCGGTATGAAATTTTGAACCAAGTTCTTAAAGTTACGTTATCCAGCTATTAGGCTTAAACACCTTGCCTGGCCTCTAGACAGGCAAAGAGGAGTCGATACGAGCAAGTAAGAAAAATAACTTTACTTTAAGGTTATTTTTCTGGATAGCATAAAAGTATCAAATTAACTTAGATTTAGGAAATAAAGAACTTTATTAAAATTAAAATGTGATGTGAACAACTGAACATGCCCCAAAATATCTGGTCAATAACAATTTTAAGCGCTTTCATGATATGGGTATCATATTAAAAATGATTTTTCGAAAAAATACTAAAAGTAGGCTATCATTTTTTTTTAATAATTCAATTACGGTAAATAACTTTCGCCGTTAGAACTGGCCTCGGTATTCCTCTGTGAGTAGCGAGATATCTAATAAGTATCGATATTTTATATGAAAAAGTGTAACGCTATCCTTTGAAGTTCTAGGCAGAAATTGGGGCAAAAAATTTACGGACATCAATCTAGTTTCACTCCCTGAGGATATGGAGCCTACGTCTCAATAACGCTGTAGAGGAATGTCCCTAATTTGTTTTTGATTTAGATTTTCGAAGCGTTCGTGGGTAAATTTGCGGGTACCCTCATACATAGTAAGTACGTTATTATTGTACCTTTATAGAATCACGTGTGTTAATTCGTGACCCACATAATGCCATTGGATGAACTAGAGCCTGCTAATTAGAGTTTAAATACTGAAAATTGTTCATTACTTCACTGTTATTTATGGTAACCATATTTTTGCATAGCGTCATCATAGTAAAATCAAGTTTATACAATTCTAAATTGAAATAAATTATTAAAATATTATAAAAAATTAAATATATTTTTGGTTACTGCGTCCACAAACTTACTTTTGGTGCTGGTAAAAGTAATTTGCTTCCAGACTGCCAAGCAATTCTGCCAAAATTGTTCATATGTAACAAAAAAGGAAAAAGCGATACCAAAACAAAAATAATGTCAGTTATGTATTATTTTTAAACAAGAAATATAATAACATACAATATGATTATTCATGAGATCGCGTTATATCACACCACCCGTTCCGGCCACTGTGGCCGCGGCTCCAAAACAGAATTAATGGCCACACGGAAAGAATTTTTACCACTTCCTTAATTTTCCTTCACTTTAATTCAATTTTATATAATTAAAAGGTTTCTCTACGTTGAAAATTCTTTGTAAAAGTGGCTAATAAAAAGAAACTGTTTCTATTCAGGGTAGTGGCTGCAACTCGTTTTATTTCTCGCTACTGGACCTGACTTTCCCTCTATGGAATTTTTTGCGTTTGAAGTAGTTTTTAAGTGATCTCTTTGGCTAGAATTGGAATCTATAACTCCACACAGAATAACGGTTTTACCTAAAATTACTCATAGTTGCATTGCCACTCCTAAGGACTTTGATAATTGCCTTGTATTGAGATCATTCGGCATCTAAACTTTTCCAACGTCCATAATCTACTACGCTGCTCCAATTATAAATGACTCCAAAATTACAAATGACGCGCCTGTGTTCGGAGTTTCGTTTTGTGTGTTTTTTGTTCAGACACACATGGGAAAAACTTTGCATGTCCATGTTTTGTTCAGGCCAGAAAGTTATGTTTTATACAATAATCAGTTAAATGCCAAATAATTTTTGTTTATAAAATACCAAATGAGTAATAAGGTACATGATTAATTACAATCTAGTCCCATGTAAGACTAATGCCAGTAATTATAGGCTAACTTAAACTGATAAATAATCGTGCCGACTAAATGAAAATTATTTTAGTGTTAAAATACCAATGCTAATTATTTATCTATTTAACGCTACAAATAATTTGATCTTCTTATCCAAAAAAGATCCACACACATATCTGCAATGTTCACTAATCAAGTTTCAAGTTTAATATGTGCACAAAATATCCTGGCAGTTGGAGCATACTCTCCTAACAAAATTTTAACTGTATCAAAGGTATGATTTTTCTATTTACGATCAAAATTTGAACTGCGTTTACTCAAGTAAAAAGTTGTTGGAGCTTTTCTGCATAACCGGGTCCATTATTGAATTATGAAGACCATGACGATATTTGTTATAAATAAATACATATTAAAGAGCAATTAAGTAGGTACTAAAACCCTTTAAATAGTAAATCTGCGTTACCACACCCTTCACAGACCACAGCGGCGCGTCAGACGATAGAGACGAATGTAATAGTTCTATCCTCAGATAAATAAAATAGGTAGATTACTCACCGCCTTGTATTTGAGTGAAGCCAAAAAACTACGCTACTTTCATGTATTTATACGCACACACTTACACAAAACTAGCGTAGTTTCTTGTCAGTACCTTCAGTTTATTTAAGCTCACATAATCACTTTTATAGCCCGACTATTTTAAAAATGGGTTCATTTGTTTTTTAGGAATGATAGATCTACCTACTTTATTTATCTGAGGTTCTATCACTAAAGCTCTTGCTACTAATAGACAATCAATAATAAATAAGGCTTTGATCTTCAGAATTGAGCTTAATATAGAATTCTACACAAGAAGTGTATTATTCCCATTTTCTTCCAAAACTAGCTTCAACGTGCGGCTTAACCCGTCTGCCTATAAGTTTTTTTTTTAACTTTTATGTAACTAACACTATAATCGGTTTTGTAAATGACTTATTGAGTTAAACACTAGATATTTTACATTACAATTTCGATTTACTTATATCTAAAACCTGCAGGCATGCAGACATTTCATCGTTGTCAGCCAATTACTACATGCTACAGGCTACCCTCTCAGTGAGAGAGCTATTAAGACTAGTCTACCACGCTGGATTTGGGAATCTTTATTTAATTAACTCTCAGGCGTGTAGGTTACTTCATCATGTTTTCCTAGTGATAGTTAATATTTCATTTCTAAATTGAAAAATCATCGTCACCGTTCGAATCTTTTACGCCCTATTTAAAGAAAAAGTTTCAAAGACAGTTATTTAATTTATAATCTGTATGTACAAACTATCTACCAGTTGTTGTTACACTGTATGAAAAATAGATCAGGTGGCGTGGGCAGTGCTTGAATAGAATCTGAAAATAGACCAACTGTGAAGGCCCGCTTATATAAGGACAGAATGGCCTTAGCATACCTTCGATATTCCAAGGATTTTACGTAATAAAACATTTTTATGTGCGTAATGCTTATTTTTGTAAGCAGGGAATTTCATGATTTGATAAAAAGCTTAGTGGTAAGGCTTCGGTCTGTTATGCCGATTGTTTAGATCTGAATCCTGAATAAAATTACTTTAAAGAAATCTTAGTGAGCTTAATTATAAGACTGTCTAAGGTAGCTGATATGGAATAACTTTCAATTACAATCCGCAAGGATAAACAAATTAGAAACATGAACATGAAACCTACCAGTCAAGTAGATCTAAGAAAACACCTACAAAATTCGTTTCAGATCTCTTCTTACTCACTTTCTGTGAACCGTACGTTTAGGAGTATTTAAAAATTTATAACAAGTTACTTCGACCTACACTTCAGACTTTCGAACGAAAAAATTGCAACACCTACGAACATATACCTCGTCCTGCACTGCTAATTCCAAAAAAAAGTCACTCCAATACCACGTGTAAATCCATTTAGCTCGGTATCCCTTTTGCGTCGAATTTCAAATTTCATCGATAGCTCGGTGGCGCAAAAAGGGGCAAAAGGCGCAAAAAGTGACGGCCGTCAGCGGCACGATACCTCGTAATTGAACTTTTAAAATGTACCGTTAAATGATTTTTGTGGAACACGTTTCAAAGTTACTTAGCTTGCAACATTTTACGAGTACATCAAACGATATTGTAAAATGTGACTTTTATATAATTGCATTTTTCTTAATTGAAGTGAAATAGAGGTGATACTAGCTGAGTCAATAACTTTAAAAAGACGCTTTCTACACTCATAGCCCCACAGTAGGATTTTCTCTTGTGTCGTGGGTGCCATGGATACACAAATACGAATATACAAACACCCAAACCCAGAAAAGAAATCTAAACTCATCATTCAGTTATCTGTCTGGCCGGTAATCGAACCCGGGAAACACTGCGCCTCAGACCAGTATGGTAACCGCTCCGCCACGCGGGTTGTCAAACTGTGAATATTGTTGCCCGTAAACATGACTGTGTGGAGGCTGTACACGTATACATCTTCCCACTCTCCATATTAGAATAGGTGGCCTGAAAACTACTTCTAATTGTGACAGGTGGTAAAACCTTTCATATTTCAAGACTGGCGGCAGCATCACCACACTCATTTCTTCGCACCTCTTTTACATAATCGTGGATATATTTGCATATATATGAGTTCCCGTTCACCCCTCCCATTTTCATGTCAATTAATTAAACTTAGCAGTCAACAGAGGACAGTTTCCGTTAATCAGATGCTGATTATGAATGCAAATGCAATCGCCCTCGCCTGCATGCTAACCTAGCATTATTGTGGATTAGTATTAATGAGGTTAGCAATATGAATAGCTACTAATTATTCTAGCAGTGTCAAAATTAAATGGCTTTGTACATAGGTAAGATATCATTTCAAGTTAATTATATCTTTTGATAGCGATGTATTAGGATCTTTACATTGACCAAGTTATTGTGGTGATGATTAATTATTAATTAAGCATTCAAAACATGAAAACTCACACATAACAATATAACACAGGTACTAACACCCACAACACATTTTTTCATTTTATATTTAAACGGAATGTTTGTACTTTCGTAGCCAAATGGAACTCAATTCCAATAATTGGCATTTAGCCTATCAGCCTATTATTAACGTTGCGGTAATTGGCTTGTTAGTGACCGCCATCGGAACTCTAAATGTGTTCCGAATGTCCACAATTGTAAAATCCAATACACTTGATTGACATTTCCTATTGACATCGCTAAATGCAAACGAAATGTGAATTCAAATGCGATAACTGTATGGTGAACGTTATTATGCCTTCCTGTAATATAATAATAACTTATTGTTAAAAATGCGAATATCCGTGTATTGATTTATTAGTAACACCTTCACGTTTAACCGCAATAATAAATAAGGATAATTCCACAATAAATATCTGTTAAATATGTAAATTTGATTTCAACTTAAGAAATGTAATCGCGTATTACAATAAGTTACGTATAGGTACGTCTATACATACATGCTAGTTCATGCATATAGTTTTGTCGACATCAATATGTGTGTATTTCGCATAATGTCAAAAAATATTCATATTTTTACGATACCAATGATTCGTTAGTTGATCGGAGAAACAGCAAAATTCCATCCATAATTTCAAATTTTTTAAACGAAAAATATATTTTAATAAAGAAAACTTTAAATATTTATTTAATGCAAAGCAAGAATTACATAAGACTGGATATTTATCTTCCGGTAGGATATCCGGTATGATTACAATCCAGAATTGATATAATTATAACAAAACTATGAGTTTTTATTCATCCCTCTGGACCTACATACGAACGAATACGAATACTACATACAAACGAATATATTTCAACGGTGTCTAATTATAGAGCATTAACTTCAAGCGGCTATTTAGCCCACAGCTTCTGTAATGGATTAAGCCCCCAACACTGCGGTTTGCACAAGCACTAGTAATGTACTACTAAGTTAATATTGTGCTTCACTACCGGCTACGCTTAATTTTGTGCCCTAATTGCTACACTGTACGCCAATGCGATCGTCTGTTCATCATCAACCCATTACTGCCCCGCTGAGCACATGTGTCATTTAAAATAAGGGTTAAGCTATTCATAGTCGATTATGTTGAACGAGTGTGGATAATTGAATTTTTATATCATCAATTATAGGTAGGTAGAGAATATTTGAACCGTTTAAAAATGAAACTTGCAGTATTTCTCTCTTGGTATCTGAATTTAATCCAGCACTAATCTATTATGACTTGGAGTGAACTTATAGTTTTACGATTGACTGTATTCGTTTTATGGAGTTTTCTAGCAGCCAGCTGCGCTGCAAGCGGAATAGCGAGTGAAGTTTGAAGTATGCTTTCATGTGCGCGACTATACGATTTTATTACTTTTCAATTTATATTTTTGTATTCGTTCACAAGCTTTTCGAACTAGACTGCTAATCGTAGACCTCGTTCAGATAAATTAATTTATCTGAGAGACCTCTAAGAAGAAAACAAATTATTGTTATTATGTATTGTACGTATATTCAAGTTAGACACGCTGCTTGCTACATATTTTTTTCCTCTACTTGCCACATACTATAACATCAACACAAAAAGAAGAAATAAGCCTATTCTTGAGCAATGTATCCAACATTCCATATTATATTACTGATCGTATTTATCCTTCTTTTATGTTACTGATCTCAATATCTCTAAAAAAGTGTATATCCGAATGATTTACCTTACTTACTTTAAATGTTATTAAGACATTTTTTAATGTAAGACACATTTATAATAATCATTGATTACATCAGTTTTATACAGCCAGACAATTTATGCTCGCAATACTTGTAACTTTAAATTAAATTGCCTGCATAAATAAGCAGATAAAAAAATTGAAATCGCGTACACGTCCTGGTGGAAGTGTACCTTAAAGCACGTTTATGACACGTTCTCACAACGTCGACTATAAACATGATTGAGGCGATAAAACACGGAGTGTCGGGACATTGAGCGACAGAGGGTTAAATGTGTACACCGCCTTACTTATTTATATCCGACATTATCGCAAACAAAACATGAATCGTGGATGCGACGTAGTGTCGTACTCGTTGTTTAAAGGTTTGTATGAATTTTGGACGTAGCTGGAAGTTTTTACTAACTACCGTTAAGCCCTGTTTGGTTAGACCGCTACTTGCCTTATACCAGCAGTGTTAAGCACTGCTGTGTTCTAAAAGAGATATACTTATTCGAGGTGTTCCAACTCAGTCTTCACGGGTAGCAATATATCTGTTATCAACCTAAATATATCTGTTACCTTGACCTTATCTGGGAGTCCATGGGCGAGCATGTCCATGGGCGGCAGTGGCCACTTACCATAAGGTGGACTGCATGCTCGTTTGCTACTGCGATCATATAAAAAAGGTAGTAAGTCGCGTGTGTAAACGCTGACATATAAGGCATGTACAATTGTACAATGTACATACTTATGTAACTTTTGACTATGCAGGCAGTAGGCATTGCTTCGGCTGCGTAAGAATATAAAGTTTGTATTAAGTTTAATGGCACCTACAACACATTTCATTAATGTTTTCGAGGATTCTATACTATCGCTGTAATAAACATTGACAAACGTAATGAATTGTTCATTGTAATCATTTATTGGTTGTAATGTCTATCTATAATGAATAAAATATTTTTTATTTACTTTGCTGTTTAATTTCCAATAAATTTAATTTATGTACGTCACTCCCATTTTGTATGCTTTCAATATAGAACGATTAAATTAATTACCTCTAAATGAGCTTATTAATTATAATTATAACAGCACAACAATTAAACCCTTAATTTACATTCGGTTAATTGCCGTTTGTGCCATAAAACACATACAATCGAGTACTTTATCTAGATCGGAAATAACTGCGACTGGTGACATTTATTAGCGCATTAAATTGCGATTGTCGCAAACGGCCCGCGGGGCGCGTAAATTGTCGGCGATTCGGAGATAAGCGATTTTATACAAATTGTGCTGAATTAAATTGGATAATATTTTAACACTGCATGCTGTCTGATAGTCACTATTTATATGCGATAACATATTTTAATATGGGACTTCATGCTGGAATTTTGGCAGCGATTTTTCAGTCTTCGTAGTGGGGCTGCGGTGCCAGCATTCTGATCTCAATCGTTTAGTAGCTATTAGTCTACATATATTGTTTTTTTGTTTTTAGGGGTGAGCTGAAATAGAAATACAATGGTAGACGCACGTTCTTTCTCGTTAATCAAGTGTCTGCTGACTTTTTAATGCAACCGTCGGGCTTCAAGTGCAAACTGTGTGTTATGGAGTGTTATGGGCTGTGTTATGACTTTCTTGCGCCGCTTCTTTCCATAACTAAACACCTTCCGAAGTGGTGATAGTAGAAAAAACATGACGTTAAAAAAGAATTCTGTAAAAAATGCAATTTGAATAAAATATTTTTGGTTTTGATTTTGAAACCCAGGTCCCTAGCTGTGAAAGACAATGTTTGGTTTTCGGACTGGCCGAAATACCAAAAAGATATAAATCTAAATTTTAAATAGTTGACGTTTCGGACATGA
>DWPV01001453.1:0-20698 GCA_018251915.1 Urbanus proteus proteus
ACTCAATGCTTATGCAATAATAAACGATACCTATAACGAAAATGCAATAAAAAAAATGTTTGTCTGTCTGTCTGTTTGGCTGAGCTAATCTTCTAAACCGCTGGACCGATTTTGACGGTATTTTCACTGAAAGATAGCTGAAAGTCTAAGGCGTAACATAGGCTACTTTAATTTAAAAAAAAAAAACCATTAGCGCGCGCTCCACTAGCATGCGCACGCTGTCGCGGGAGACCGAGATGCCATTTATGTTTAAATATGTATTCTATTCTACTTTTTAAACGCGAGTGAATCCGAGGGGTTCTTCTAGTATTTAATAAAATATTAAATTCAATGTTTATGTGTCAAGCATGTAGTTTGAAACATAAACATGTAATTATACTAACCTGTAGGTATTGTTTTGAGTGGTACTTCGGATTGTAATGGCGCAACAAGAGCACCAAAAGCGAGCGTAATTCTTCAGTCTCGCACATCTTCATTTGCAAATTAACCAGCGTTTGCTGATCGTCGTTGCTCATGTGAGCAGATTTCTTGTACGCCTCAATGGCTTGCACGAATTCCCGTATAGCGGTTACGACCTGAATCGGGAAAACGTCATGTACATACTTACACTTACTTTAAATACCAGCGTTTGGATGCCCCAACTTTCACACCTAGATTAATTTAAAATTATTAGAAAATGGAATGGACAATTCAATAGTTTTAGATGCAAAAAACATTACTAATAGATCATAAAACTCATTACCTATCCAGTGAAAGATGGTTAGGCTCCAAATATGAAATAGAAACATAAATAAAACACGAGTACTTGAAATATGCTTCCCAGAATAAAGTCACTTAGAAGAGAAGCAATTTATAAAAGCGATAAATAAAGATGAAATTACCAAGTGCAGCCGCCTAATTGATGGTTTCAAATCATTGCCGTCTAATTTGATAGAGAGTTCGAACTGCTCACATATATTCACGCCCTCTGCAGTTAAATACGACACGATGTCGTACGACAGCACCGAGCAGATATGCTCCAAATCTAACTCTATTTGTGCTGCAAATTTAAGGAAATACGTCACAAGCCAAAAGAAATGGGATGTGTCGATTTTTAACTGCTGATTAGTGAGGATTTGGTTATGAAGGGTCTTCACTAAAGAGTTGAAACCTTTCAAGAGGAAGTCAACCGTGAACTCTTTTAGGACATTCGAAATGTCATCATCCGTTGGGGTATTATGAGATAGACCCTGTACGTTAATACTGAAAAGAAAAAAAACAGTTTGTTTAAACTACTTTAAACTTAATTAATATACTATGCAACATTTAGATACTCGCCGAAATAGTCGCAGTAGTTCATGAGTATCTACTTGCACCATAACAGAACCAATGCAACCCAAGGCCAAGTTTAATTAATATCAAGCAGATAAAACAGCGTTAATTAAAACATACGAACATGTTAGATTTTCCTCTTTTGACAATCTTTTTCCGTTTCCGTTCCTGCGCAGTGACATTAGGACGAGTTTTATTATTGTTTCTCTGCTTAGTAGTATGTGGCTTTTGATGCACCGGTTTCTTTGCTGGCAACTCATCTTCGTTGCTAGATGTTGATATGGATTCCTGATTCTCGATTTGGGTTCCGTACCCACAATCTGAATTGTCTGTTGCCGCAGTTTTCTTTTCTGTATTTTTTGGTGTGTTTTTTGACTTCTGGTTTTCAGAATTAACATTGTTTAGGGACGTTTGTTTTTTCTATAAATTTTGAAAAAAAGATTAGAATCATATACCATTCGTCAATAAGATTAACGCCACATAGTCCGAGATAATAACTGTATTTTATTCAACGTTCAAGTAATTTACAATGATAGACAATTTATCATTAACATTAATATTATTAGCCTTAACTTATTTTATCACATCAGCTGTAGGGTAATAAGTATCATCTATTACGAAATATTCATTATTATTAAGTTTATAATGATGTGTTTACTGGCCAATTATGTACAACATATTTCTTTATATGAAAATATGTTGCAACAACACTTTGATTTTATTTTGTGAAAAATGTGTTAAGAAAAACGTATTGGTAAAAGTAGCTACATGGTTTGACAGAAAATGAAGTAATTAACTTCAAATAGGACTTTTTGTTGGTTAAAGAGATCCATCGCAATTACTTACAGGTTTTACATTTGCAACTTTAGTATCAGGTTTGGCGTCGTCAGAATAGTCCATGCTTTCACTTATCTCCATCATTTTGTCTGTAGTTTGTGCAGGTGGTGGTTGGTTCCCATTGTCAGTGGCATTCGTACTGGGGGTTTGGTTCGGCCTCGCGTTATTCACTAAGTTAGATCCAGCATTGCATTTGCCACTTCCTCCCGTATCTGACGAGTCTGATGTTGGGTCTGACGTGAGCATCGGTGACGAATCATCGCTACCTGTGATATTACAAAGCATAATCGCTTTTGAAAACCGTAGCGAAAGAAGACATCTTCAATTTGTACTAACAACCATGGGACCTCGTATAACGTGTATCGTGTTAATGTGCAGTCTTATTTCGACAAGACCTCTTCTTTATTCGTTTTAATTTTAATATACGAGGTCGCGTTTGCATACATTTGATATGGCATATAATTATAATATTATGAGATATTACGGCAAAATTGAAGTCTTGTGAAGGCCATGCAGCATGTAAAATTAGTTTATCATTATTCCACCCGTAATTGTAATTATGTTAATAGTTAAATTATACGTACCTCTATTTGGTGGGGATGTGTTACTCTCGTTATCTTCTGAACTCTCAGAGAGCGACGCTTCCAGCCACACATTGAGAAGTTTATGTAATGTAGTAACATGTTGGTCTTTGTACAAAAGAGCGATCAATTGTACCATTGTTACTCCCCATGTTGCCTGTAAGTAACACGCAATATAAATGGATTTGTGTAAAATTGGGACAAAATGTGTTGAACAAAAATTCACCATTAACTAACAAAGTGATAAAGATTACAATATGAAAAAAATGTATTTATATAAATACTAATATTTAACTAAAAAGAAGCCTTACCGAATTAGATATTGTCATCAATTTAATGAGAACTTTGTCAATGCTTTGACTAAATAAATTCCATAGTATTTGGTTTTGAATCGTATGCGATGGTCCAGTGTAGGTTGGATTTTGACTGTTGGCATCGTCGGGGATATGTAAAATGTTTCTCAAGAAAACTAATGTATTGATAATATTGTTACCCTGATCCACTGGTAACGTATTTTTCTGCTCAAAATCAGAATTTTTTTTCAAAAAATCAACAATAACTTTAGTAGCGCGATGATCAGTGATAGCCGCCTTTGTAGAAGAGAGCAAATTGTTTATTTCAAAAACAGTATGTCTTCCGAAGTCAGATTTTGACATATCCTCCACATTAAACAAGCACTCTACAGGTGTGGTTAGATTAACAAATATTTTGATTAATAGTTCAATAGTTTTATCTTCTTTAGCATGAATTAGGAGCGGAATGAGATCCTTTTTAATATTTTGTCCAAAGCTGATATTCCTGCGATAAGTGCGTAAATATTTATCTTCTGTTAATACATTATGCAAAATTGTTTCTAGCGCCGCTGTAAATTCCAAAGAATTAGTTATTATATACGACAAAGTAAATGACTTATTGATTCTTTATAAATAGATGATTGAGTGACATACCATTACAATTTTCGTTTACGTGATATCCATCTGGATGTGCATATCCGAGATTGCTAAAAGTGCTATGTATTTGCGGACTTCGAAGTACCCATTCCATGGTGAAACTGGAACAAAAAACACTGATATAAAATTACAATTCTTCTCTAAGCTAATTATTTCATACTAGCGGACCCGTCGCAATGGTCGAAATTCGACTAGGCCGTGATCCCTGGAACATTTTTTACCATTGATTACTATCAAGCAAATTTTTCCTATACGGCTAAATAGCATTTTGCTAAGAATCCCAACTCTTTCTTAAAAATACAACCCGATTGCGGTAGCTACCAAGAGTAGAAGGCATAAAGTTTGTTAACTTGGCGATGCTAAAGAAAAATATTACCATCATGTTTTTTACTCGTTAAATATCAAGATATTTATCTAAATTATTCAAAAAAATATTTGTCCTACGAAATATGGTTTTAAATAATAGACCCCTCCTTCAACATGTATGGATAACGAGGTTATGAAAAATGATTCATGTCCAGATTTCTGTTGCTTATTGTATATTTATATAATTTATCACACCAATTGTCCTACAATACATTTTACGACATTTTAAGACAAAAATTGTAAAGTAAATCGCATCCACCTTTCTAGCAATAAGTAGATTTATTCAGATGTAAGACTTTCCAATCAAGCCTTAGCATAATTAGGTATGTCTTTGCTTCCGCATGCTAGAAATTATTAAATTAGTTCTACAACAATCGCAAATATAAACATTTTGCAAAGAACTTTTCATAAGTTCTTTAACTTTTCAAACTGACTGCAAACTTTTAACCGACCATATTTCCGCTTTATTCTTAATGTCAAATTATTCTGTAATTATAAAAAACGCGTCACGTTTTCAATCGGAAATTCAAATGGTGTATACTTACCATAACAAACTTAAAAGGTCAAATGAAGTTTTCGAAGCCAATTAAATGCTAAAGTTTTTAACGGGTACTTAATGGGGGAGCATTACGTCGAAATGACTTTACAATACCTTTTGCAGGTATCGGTATCGGTAGGCTGTGCTATCGACCCTGCTACGCTGAATTTTACATGATTACCTGTACTTTCGGATAGTAAGTTGAAATTGTAATTATAGGTCCAGCACTTACTATCATTTAAATATTTAAACAACTATTATTATTTTCTGCCACTTTATATCATTTAAATATTTTAACAACCATTATTATTTTCTTTTAATATTTGTAAATGCTTTGTTCTCTGTTTGTTTGTAACTCTAAGAAATCCAGGTTCAGATTGGCCAGGTTCAGAAGCCCACAATGGACTATACGTGTGCCTTTTGAGCTTCAACATCTCCGACACAATCTCCCGGATTTGCATCAGTTTGTTTAATTTCGAAAAACCTTCCGCTTCGGCCCCTTTTGGATTTTTTTGCCGAAGATGGCCGAAGCTGAAGCCAAAGCTTCATTAGACGTGCCCTTAAGACAGAAAAAAACGACTTACACGCTTAATTTTCATACTAATGCGTACAGTACATGCGTAATCTTACTGGAATACTTGGAATATAATATGTGGTTATATTGTTCATTGAGACATGACCTGTGAGGACCGTAACATTCAAGTGACGGGAATATAAGTGTTGTGTCTTGGGTATTGTCAACTACGTTACGTAAAAGACACTTTCAGTGATTGTGCATCAGGTGGTGGAATTTGCACGCACTCTGTACACGTTTACCCACGTGCTACTCTATAATAAAACTTACAAAATCATTTTTTCACCCCCAAAATATATTTTAAGATTGTCTATGTAAGTATTTTTATAAATCTCAATATGAAGGAAACGTTGACATTTAAACTCTTTAAAAGAACCTTTAAAGATTGACAAAGGGCAAAAGTTAAAACTTTGTTAAATGTTTTGGAATAGAAAAGAAAAATTAGGCACGTTTTGAAGGGGGAGATTATTTAGGGGTACCGTTAAAGGCCACTGGGGTCACGCGTCATGTAATCAAATTTCTGGTTTTTATTATATGTTAAGGCCTGGTTAAGGTACTTAAAGCCTCCATAGTATATAATTGGAAACGTAATTAATTCAACAGTATTTCACTGCTGTGTATAAGTTTCGTTTCAGATTGAGAAGAATTTACCTAGCCATTTTGGGCCTTGAAACATAAATATGGAATAACTGATAATAATAAAATACAAAAAAATCATGTTTGTTCAATTCACTTATGAAATGATTATTTTCTATAAGCGGGAAAATAAATCTGCGCCCCGGGTGGCTCAAACCCACGCTACGCCACTAATCGTACTTATTATGAATGCGGTATAACTGAGTCATTATGTTATGTAAATGTAGTTCAATAATTCTTTTTATATGTTCCTCAGTACCTATCTCATCATTACGTAGGTATCATTAAATAGCATTGCGCGTTTGAGAAACTCAGGGCATTCGTTTTGAAAAGTCTTACGGCTATAATACATGGCACCGCGAACAGCAAGCTAAAATAAATTTTCTAAACGTCGAAACAAGGATGGAAATTGTATTCATTGAATACACCTTGAAAATCAAAGTACATAGATAGTGTTAAAAACCAGACTGGAAACATATTACTCCACCAATAACTATGCAATGACTACGAGCAAAAAAATACATACGGATTAGCGTCGTCTTATTTACGTCTCACTTAGGTATTTTTAATACAATTTAATACAATGTCTGTCCACCTATATACAAACTATTACAAAAACATGTAATTTTCTTCTAAAAACAGAGGTAACATTCCTAGTAAAATAGATTTTTACTTCAATTTATGTACAAAGAATAGTACGACTATATTGACCACGTGAGCGCTACATCGCTATCCTCCAAGCTAATAGTAGGTCACGCGAGTCGCGTGTACAGTGCACGTGCGATCTCGCCGCAGGAGGAGCAGCCAATCAAATCAATAGCATGTCATCGCTGCCTCGCGTACGTATTTCAATACGACTGACATTTTCATACAACAGCGCAAACTTACGTGTTATAAGGTATTCATATAATAACGTTATCGAATAAATCCGTAAAACAATAAGAACGGGCAGTATTTCGTATTTCGGAAGCACTTTCATTAAAGTATTAAGTATCGAGGTCAATATATATTGTATTTATACATATATCAAAGTGCGCTAAAATCCGATATTTACAATATATATCAAAATAGCGGATATTTTAAATTTATTCGATCTTTATCGGATATATAACATGCATATGAAAAGACGTGATTTGGACAATGCTAGTGGTTTTATTTAATATTTAATAATGCTGGACAAATACCCGTACGTTTGAGCAGCCCTTTAGGAATGCCTTAATATGATGTATTACTATACAAATAAATAAAATGGAAGTGTTTGTTTGTGATTTCAAAATAACAATTTTTTACTCAATGCATAAGAAAGTATACACGATACCTATAACGAAAATACAATTTAATTTTTTTTTGTCTGTCTGTCTGTTAGGCTGAGGTAATCTTCTAAACGGCTGGACCGATTTTGACGGGATTTTCACTATAACATAGCTGAAGTTCTAAGGTATAACATAGGCTACTTTAATTTTGAACAGCGTTACTCTGCCCAAATAAGCAAATACATATATTTTCAGCTGAGACAATAATAATATTAATGTATTATATATCACGATATGTATCCGCTGATATTTATCTGCGAACCCTGACATATAGAATATAATCTACATATAAATTACATAGTAGGTATATAATAATGTTCTTATTTTATTCAACTACAGATCTAGATAGAGTGACACAGGCTCATTATGGGCACCACTGTGCATGTTTTATTTAAGTAAAATAGATTTTCTTTGTAAAAGGTTTAAATGTAAGGTTGTAAAATTCCCATCATAATTAATTCAGTCATTGTTAGCCCATATAGATAGAAGGACAAACAATTATTGAGTAATTTATTGTGCTCCTATGAGTATCAATATTAAATCACAAAATGCTAATCTTTTCAAAACATTTCTGCTATAGACGAAAAAATATAGAAGTAGGTTGTAAAATAATACTTATCTTTTATATCTACTTAGTCTTAATCCGAGTAAGATATATGTTATAAAATAGTATTCACGAGTATCCAAAGAAGCTTAATTTTGTAACATACTATACAAATACTATACAAATAAATAAAATTGAAGTGTTCTGCCTTATAACAGCAGTGTTAAGCACTGCTGTGTTCTGGTATGAAGGGTGTGTTAGGCAGATATATTTATCCAAGGCGTTCCAGCTCAATCCTCAGGGGTAGCAACGCACCTGTCGTCAACCTCAGGTAGGACCTTGACCTTATATAGGGTTGATTACAGATGTCCTTCTTACACTTTTAACGCGGGTGAAACTGTGGGGATCAACTAGTCGATCAATAAATTACAAATCAATAAGCACAAATATCTCTGAAACGTAAATGAATCAATCAGCCAACCACCCAATCAGCAGCAGTTGCAATATTTTATACAGCAAAACAACAATCAAGTACATATTAAATTAAATATAGGGGTATAGGAATAGCACTTTTATTAAATTTTATGCTGAATATTTATAAGTGTGCAAACAGATTTTGAGGATTTGAAAATAACTATGATAGCTTGATTGTAAGCACTAAATCATCTAATAAGATTAGTAATATGTGTAGTAAGGGAGAAATACTTATTTGAGGCATTCCAACTTAGCCCTCAGGGGTAACAAAGTGTTTATGACCAACCTGAAGTGCAGCTCTATTCTTATCTGGAGATGATTACAAATGGCCATGGGTGGCAGTGGCCACTTACCTTACATTAGGTGGACTGCGAGCTCGTTTGCTACACTTATATTATAAAAAATGAACATTGGGGTGTTTATTAATTTTATTTCATTAGTTTCTTATATATAAAATACATTGTAACTATAAATCAAATTCACTTACCCGTTTGAATACAAAACACCATTAAGACGGACAAAAAAGGGATATTAGACTTAATAGAAATGGTTTCACTTATATTGCGAACACTTATACACGTATTATTGTTTATTTATTTAACTTTATTAACTTTTCTAACTCCCCTGGTACTGAACAGTGACTGAAACAGTAGCCTAATGAAGCAATAATATACCCTATGAATCTGTTTGGCTGGCTGCGTAGACAGACCAGAAATTTAAATGCGAACGCGCAGAGTACAAATTATTACCTAATAAATAACAAGCGTAAAGCAGTGAACAAGAAGGCGAAATGGAACGACCAAAGAGGAAAGTCCCTAAAGTAATAGGTACATAATACGCATCAGCCACAATCCTCACATTTTAAATGAGAATTAAGTTTTGACAGAGGTCAGAGATTAATCAACTTGCGAGGAAAAGAAATGTGCTCAAAATATTAATATTATTTACACTTATTTCTATTTGAAACTTGTTTGCATAAAATTCTTCCTTGAAGTCCAAACTAGCGATCCAAGATCGATTAATCGGAGAATCGAGTTTTGAGCCAAAAAGATCTATTTTTTAAATGTATCTGCAGGGCTACTCACAAAAGAAATATAATTTCCAATCCCAATTCCAATGCAATCTGTCAAAGATGACGTCATTTCCTGCTCGTAAAATATATTTAAATATGCTTGAATTAATAGGGTCGTTTACAGTGACCGGCACGATCAAATGTCTTAATAAACGTTTAAATAAAAGTTTACGTGACTATGTTTAGTAAATTTATTTTAGTTCACCCAATTTTAAACTCAAACTGTTAGTGTCGACCCAATTGCAATCAAATCTGGAGGAATTGGTTTCGTGAGTAGCCCTACTGATCTATTACTTTGTTATTAACGAACTACTACCTGACTTTACTGATGAAAAACTACTGTGGATTTTTAATTAAAAAAATACTTCATTAATGAAAATTAAAAAAAAAATAGATTATTTAGAAATCAATCTTTTAGACCTCGATTTTTTTGTAAATTGGCTCACCAAGTCACGATCTGAATCGATTCAAGAATCGATCTTTTCCAAGCAGAATTGTCATCCCTAGTTCAAACTTGACAGGTGACGTGACATGGATCTAAGATGATGACACTTGATCTTGAAAGATTGATTTTTTTTGTAGTTTCTACAATCTCAGCTACTTGGTTTTCAGCTTCACTTTTAAAATCAAAATTAAATTTATCTGTTAAGTCAGATTACCTACAAACACAAACACACGGACTTGAAGCTACTTTTTGTACATCGTATGTATTAAAACGTATACTTGTACTTTACTGATAGATCAAAAAATAAGAAGCCAAGTCACTAAGAAAAGCAATAAATTGTCGCACTCCATGGAGGCCAAGCTTGGAGAAACGGAGAACAAAAACACGGGAAGAGCCGATTCGTTGCATAATGTTATTCTTCTAAACTTGTGCATATTCGTATTTTTATGTTTAAAAATGGTGGGATTTTTATCATAAGGTGTTCGATAATGTGCACGCGTGTGGGAAAGTGATATGATGCAGCGAGAGGTGACTTTTCGTGTTGCTTCCAAGACTCCATGAAGAAGTCCTAGTAAAGTCCCTACCACTTTGCTGGATCCATCTCATCTCATTATCTTTTATATGGAAACATCTCGTCATCGTCATCTTCCATAATATATGGATAATACTCCATTAGGATAAGACATAAAAACCGATATAAATAAAGATTGGCTGTAAAGGACTTAGATCCATGGCCGTAAAATAATTTTGAGGAAAACAAAAAGAAAATGACAGAAATGAGTGTCAAGTCAAATGTCAGCATTGTTAGCTGTCAAAGAGGAAGAAAATAACCAAATATTTGCCAATTTGCCATACCACTACCACACTATAAAACAAATTTAACATTCTATTGTGTTAATTAATTATATATTATTCTATTCTTGAAACTAGGTTTAATTTATAAACTTCTATTTTAAAATCGCTAAGTGCCTAGAGAATCCTGTACCATGACGATGAAATTTAAAGATTTTGACAGAGACACCTCTGATGAAAGCGACATGGAAGAAGATTTTGATTCTGGTTAGTAAATGTTGGAATGTATTGAATACTTGTTAACTACTTTAGTTACTTATTCGGCATATTTGTTTTTTTTTTCAGTGTGTGTGTGTTCGGCCGTGTAGTAACGGCGTAACTACCTACCTGTTTAATTTAATACAATTAAAATGTTATTTTTTGGTTAAAGACATTGTTTTCCACAATTTATAAACAGCTTATCTTTATCTTTATCTTTATCTTATAAGTCCTTGTCATTCTAAATTGTAAAATTTCATGTTATTACTTACCTTAATTGTACTGACTTCCAAAAAAGAGGAGATATACAACTCATCTGTATCTTTTGAGATCTTAGTATATATGTGTAAATACATTTCAGACAGTGATGAAGAGGAAGTGGAAAACTCTGATAATCCTGATGAAGAAATTGATAAGGATGAAGAAAATAATGAACAAAATGAAGAAGAAATTGATGATGAAGACGAGGTCATCAAAGCAATTAAGGCAGAAAGAGATAAACCAAGAGACCACCCTCCGAACATTATTTGTGAAGATGCCATAGTTGATATCTGTTTCCACCCTGCAAATGACTTGATAGCCATAGCTAATATGGTGGGGGATATATTGCTGTATGAATACAATAATAACGAGACAAAGTTAAAGGATACAATAGAAGTGCACACAAAAGCTTGCAGAGATGTGGAATTTGATGATGAAGGTACTACAATGTATTCTACAGGAAAGGTAATGTCCTCTAGCTTCTGTAATATCACTTACTTAAATTAAAAGTAAGAGTAAAATTAAAATCATGCCTAAATTGTTATTTGTCATATCTTTTTATATCTCTAGTGTTTATTTTTTCTAATTAGAGTAAGGTTATTTTGTGGTGGATGGATTGTACCATCAATACAAATAAGACAATAGTGGATCCATTTATAATTTATTTGTTTATCATTTCCAGGATAAAACAATAGTAGCTACAGATTTACAAACTGGTAAATTAAAACAATGTTACAATGATGCACATGAAGAACCAGTATATTCTTTGCTTAGCCTGGATGATAATAAAATAGTGACAGGTAATAAAACTTATTTTTGTCATTAACCTACATGAAAAATACTAAACAGAAAATATACCATTCTTATCCAGAATAATAGTCTGTATGACATTAAACAAAAAAATGTAACTGTACCAGTAAGATAAATACACTAAAGTACTAGAGAGGCTAATACAAACAAAAATTGTGTTCCATTTTTAGTATTATACCTTAAAGCTACTGCAGCACTGCCACAATACTAATGCTGTCTAACATATCCTTTGAAACTGTAGCACTAGATTTGCTACAATACTCAATATGGTCATCCCCAAATAAACTGAAAAGGGAATGGCGCATGATAATAATATTTTTTTGTATAACTTTTCAAATAATAAAATGTAGTAAATTACCAATGAAAAGTAACTTTGGTGAACTTTTTGATTTTTTTAATTATTACTACAGTATCTCAGCATTTTAAAATGTTCTAAGCGGCGTTTTCAATTAATTAACTTCAAACGTCCTAACGAGTGACTAAGTAAGTTGGAGTGCAAGGGCCGCAACTGAGTGAGGCAACAGTGTTTTGCATTGTCTTCTCTAGTACTTTAGTACATATATCTCAATAAACTGTACTGAATACTTTTATATTTTATTACAGGTGATGATGCAGGAACAGTAAAGTTATGGGATATACGAAAAAAGGATTCAGTATTTACAATAAAAGTTGGTGAAGATTATGTTTCAGATATGCTAACAAATGAAGCTCAAAAATACTTGGTCTGTGCAGGTGGAGATGGTACAATAACATCTATTGATTTAAAGGGAAAGTAAGTAATTTAATACATAGTATTTTAAGACATACTTTATTTACTATTTATTAATTTTGTTACAATTACTTATCAATAATTCTTCTCCATTTATTTCAGCAAAATCTATACTAGATCTGAACAGTATGATGCAGAATTTACCTGCATGGGACTTTTCCGATCAGAAACAAAACTATTAGCTGCTTCAGCCACAGGAAGATTATACTTGTTCAACTGGAAAGAATTTGGTTATCATAGTGATGAATATATTGGTCAAAAACATTCAGTTCAATGTATGGTTCCCATCACTCAAAATATAGTTGTGACATCCGGAGAAGACGGGATTTTAAGAGCTGCTCATATGTTTCCTCAACGTCAACTAGGAGTGGTAGGCCAACACTCAATGCCTGTAGAACGACTTGACATAAGCCACGACGGAACATATATTGCCTCATGTTCACACAATAATGATGTTAAGTTCTGGAATATAACTTATTTTGAGTCCATTGACACTTTAATTAATGTAAATGAAAAACAGAACAAAAAGAAGGACATGAGTAATAACTTGCCATCAAGTAATGTTAAAAATTCAGCTGATTTTTTTTCAGGATTGGTATAAAGAAGTTATATTGGAGGATTGTTATAGAAGTGTTATATGTAGTTTGTATACCATCACTACATAATATATTCTATTTTACCTTCTTGTATTAAGAATAAAAGTTAAATGCTCTACAAAACTGAATTTGGGATTTAATATATTTGTTTTTATACCTAATACTGAAGTAGCAAATAAGCTATCTGCCCACCTGATAAGTACAGCCCACCGGTAAGTGGCTACTGCCGTTGGCCACAGATGCGTTACTACCCCTGAGGACTAAGTTGGAATGCCTTTGATAAGAATTTGTCTCCTTTCAAAACAAAACAGCCTTACATGCTGAAAAAGGTGCGGCGATGGTGCTGCCATAATTGAACCGCAATGGGTTCTACCACTTTCAAAAACAATACAAATATTACATTACTTAAAATTTTAATTTAGAAGTATGGTTCTATGGATTCTATGCTTTATTAGTCTATTCCACTGCACTGTAGAGTTCCTAGGGTAGGCAACACTATGCGTTGAAGAAGCAAATCACGAACATGTCAGTTTACGCATATGTGGATGCGTGCGCGTGTTTCATCTCACCATTCGACTAATTTTTCTGCGAGATATTAGGGTGGCACATGTAATCGTTTATCTATTTTATCTATAGATTCGCAATTGTGTAAGTTTCTATAAGTTCGCCTTATCCCTCGTTATCATGCTATAAAAGCCTTTCTGGTACGAGTGAACAGTGAGGCGAATGACTAACAATCGTTTAAATAAAATATTCGTTATCATAATATATGTCGACTTCCTGACCATAGACGCGGTGACATATCTGTTCATATTCTGTGCGCTGACCATAGACATAGGATATACAATATCTATGGCGCTGACATTTCTGATTCTGACAGTTTTGACAAACCGAATGCCTAATGAAGTTGAAGTAAATTATAAGTTGACGCGGAAATAACATTAAAGATGCGTTTATACTGCATAATTGGAGTTATTTTGACTGCAAGTTTTGCTAATACTTTGAATTATGATTCTAGTGGTTATATAGTTTATTGTCCTTGCATGGGTGAGTAAAACAGAATAACGTCAAACGTTTCGAAATCTCGCCGGTTGCCGCAGCCCCGGTCTTTTCGCACTTCGCTGCTCCAATGGGTGTTGATGGAGTTGTTTTGGTCTATTGATTAAACTGTGCCGAAACCGAATGTTTTCAGACTGCCCATAAAGCCTCCAGCGAGGTTTTAACGACTATTATTCAGTAAAAACAATCGGAACATAGCTTGCCCATGGTTTCACCCATGTTAATATTTTCTATTGATTGCCTCTGAGAACTGTACATCTAATTAGGACAAAAATTTGTAAAAGTCTCGGAGCCTAAATTTCATCCAGATTTGTATAGCGGTTTAGATGTGATTGAGCGACAGACATCCATCCCTTCAAACTATCAAATATATAATAGATTCTCATTTTTAAGAATTTTTATTTATAATAATAGTGAGATTGCTTAACACAGATTATTTAAGATCAGTGATGTTTCTTTTTATTTGTTGTAAACATTACTTATTTTACCATTTAATTAATTTCAGGGAGGTTTGGAAATCAAGCAGATCACTTTTTAGGAGCATTAGCATTTAGCAAAGGCTTAAACAGAACACTTGTATTGCCGGCATGGGTTGAATATAGGTATGGAGAACATAAATCCAGGCAGGTCCCATTTGACACTTATTTTGATGTAAATTCATTAAAACAGTACCATAGAGTGGTAACAATGGAGTTCTTCATGGCAGAAATAGCTCCGACAATTTGGCCTCCAGAAAAACGCATATCATTTTGTTACACACAAAGAATAGGTCTGTATGATAAAAGCTGCAATGCTAAATCTGGCAATCCATTTGGGCCTTTTTGGGACACCTACAACATTGATTTTGTAGATTCTGAATTCTATGGACCTATGAATTATGATGCACATGACAGTGTTATGATGGGAAAATGGAAACGAAAATATCCTCCAACAGAGTGGCCAGTTTTAGCATTTACGGGTTAGCAATAAAATTCTTTTCTAGGGATTGATTGTAGGAAAAATATATGCTTCATTAAGCTTGATTGATTGTAGAAAATATTTGCTTCATCAATAAGCTTGCTAATTTTTAATACCATCAGATTAATAAATTTTGCACGGCTGGTTATTTTCACCATTTTATAAAAATAACAGCTGTTAATAATCAGCTTAAGATCTAGAAAATTGTACATTTGTTGTGATAGTGATACAAATTTAATTTAAAAAATTCCATTTTTAGGAGCACCTGCTAGTTTTCCTGTACAGGAAGAAAATTTACAACTACACAAGTATTTAACATGGAGTGTTGATATACTTACAAGATCAAAAATGTTCATAAAAAAGAACATGAGTGGTGGTGGGTTTCTCGGAATACATCTGAGAAATGGCCAAGATTGGAATAAAGCTTGTCAACATGTAAATGATAGCCCTAGATTATTTTCCGCACCACAATGTATTGGTTATAAAGCTGAAAGAGGACCATTAACATTATCTATGTGCTATCCAGAAAAATCAGTCATAATTAAGTAAGTATTTGTTTAGGAATATGTTTAACATGGATATGCCTACTACAGCGTTTACATTTTTTGTTGTGTTTTTGTTTCTCTCATCATAATTCTTTTAAAAATGTCTTTTATTGTATAAATATTTTTTTATATTGTTATCTATAACATTCTGGTGTAATTTCAGGCAAGTGAAAAGGGCAGCGAAGAAATTCAATAACCTAATGTATGTGTTTGTTGCTTCTGACTTTAATCATATGGTAGAAGATTTAACCAATGCATTAAAGAATTCAGATATAACAATAGTCAGATATCAACCTTCTAATCCACATTTGGATTTGGCAATACTTGGAAGAGCAAATTATTTTATAGGAAACTGTGTCTCATCTTTCACAGCATTTGTTAAAAGAGAAAGGGATGCCAAAGGTTTACCATCAGAATTTTGGTCATACCCAAATCGTAAGAAGTCAAAACATGACGAGCTGTGAATAAAGAATCATGATAATTTAAGTTAAATAATTAATAAAGTGATTATAGGCAGCTCTCTAGTCTCACTGAATGTACTAAGATATGTGTAAACATCCTATTATGATTAAAACAGTAGCTGTATAGAAAAGTACAGATTTCACAAAATAGCTCTGTGGCATTATGCTAATGATATATTATATCAAATAAGCTACTAGTGGATACTAAATAGGGTACATTTGTATTTTGTTTAATTGTGATATAATAAGAAGGCTTGATACATTACTTAATCTAAATAATAATATTATTATAACAATAAAATTATGAGTTTGTATGGTTTGGCAACAAAGAGTAAATTAGGTTTTGATGAGGATGTCACCATCACACACTTTACATCCAGGATAGATAGTTATTACAAATCCAATTCGCACAAAATATTAATAAGGTAAATATCAAATCTTTTTAAAATTACATTTATCACTTTTTTATATAATATGGATAAGTACATGGCAAATTATAATGCATAATTTTTGTGAGAATATCTAGAGATCTGAGAATCTCACTTTTTTATCCATTGTTACTAATTCATTCTGAGTGGAAACTGCAATTTAATCAATCTGATTGGTATTTTCAGAAAAAACCTCATGGCGAGTGAGTTTTATCGCCCGCAAGTAACGTTTTCTCCTTACAAGAACTTCGTTCTCCAAAATAAATGAATGATGAATAATATATTGTAATGATTTTTTAAGTGATTTGCATAGAATTCCACAATATCAGGGCAAAGACCAGTAGTTCTTGTCGTTCTTGTCTTCAAAGAGATAAATAGGGCTACTTATATTAAATGTATGCCTTCATTTAATGGTGTTTGTTTATTAAGTCACCGTGTCTTTTTTTGCCAGGCTAAAGGTAAAACAGTATTACAGTACAATTATTGGTCTGAATAAACATTTTTTTATACTTAAGTTCACCTATTTTTATTTAACCTGTACCTACCTTTTTTAGACTGCCTTGCACTTGGAGAAGACTTTCATTGCCGTGTGACCCATCATGCGATTGACTAGAATCAAAAGGAATGTTGAACACATTCCTCTACTTCTCTCATGGTTTTAGTATTCTGGTAAGAGGCATTCTAAATTGGACTAAATTAAGGGTAGAAACGAATCTGTGGCCAATCTCGGGTAAAACTGGTATCTGAGATTGATTAAGAGATATCCATGGGTGGCAGTGGCCACTTACAATCTGGTTGCCTGCATGATCGCAGACTACTTCCATGTTATTAAAAAGCATATATCAAAGCAACAACAATTTTGTAATGTAGTGTTTTTAAAACCATCAATTGTTACATCACAATGTCACCGTTCACTGGATAGATGGCGTTGTTAGCATTTAAAATGGATTTTGGAGCAGATGGCGCCACTGTGCAACTGTCGACATTGTCATTATGGATTCGGACACGGAAAGATTGTGAAAATTACTGTTTCATATGATTAAATCTGTAACAAATCTGATCAAGAAGTTCTGTATTTTACACAATTTTATTCTAAAAACGATTTCTTTGAATATATGAGGTAGGTTTCATAATTACAGGGTTTTATTTTTCTAGTGTGTGGATCAGTTTAGACTTCCTAAGCTATCAGTATTTTGTGCTAATCGTTCCAAATTTCTTATAATTTAAAATTTCCCTATCTGCACACTTGAAAAATTCACCGTCAATATATATACCCTATACGCTTGCAAGCCGTTGCTAGATGTATGATCCTACTGAGTATCTATGACCTAAGGTTGGTCACAGATGCGTCGCAACACTTGAGGACAAAGTTAACAATACTAAGTTGGTATTGTTGATCGAAGGGAACAGAGCAGCACTGAACACTGCTGTTTTGAGGCAGACAGGTGTGGCCCGAGTTGAACTAGTGTTCTACCTTAGTGTATATTTTACTCATAGAGATATCTTGTCCTGTGTTATGTATAAATACTTGTATTGTGTATATATCACCCTCACACAGAGTGGAGATTGACAGAAATAACACTATTCAGGGTCAAAATTATCATTGTTGTAAGGTGCAGACAATTAGTGTAGAGTTTTAGGGCATAAGGTATAATAAAACACGTACTTTTGCTAAGAATTTAATTAAGCCTTAACAGCATACACCCTAGGAGGGAATAAGGATTTCTTCCTTATTTCCTTTCGTGTCTTGATTTTTGCCTCATGCTTTGTGAGTGCCTTACGCATGGCGCGGGTCTTCTTGGGCCTGAGGTCCAGAGGCTTGTATTTCTTGTTCTTGTAGTGGTTGCGAAGGTTTACCTTCATCTTTTGATGGTATACAATGTAAACACGTGCAATGGCTTTTCTTACAACACGTCTGTAAAAAATAATAATTAATGTTTAACAATAATGTATTATTTAGGTCAAGAATATTCAACATGTTTTTAGTGGAGCTGACCTCACAGTTAACTCATCATAACTGTGAATTTATTTTTATTAGAGCATAATCAAACATTAAACTTAATAATTGTAGAGATGTATAAATAATTTGAAGGAAAATAGTAAAGACGAGTAGATTCTGACTACAGGCAAGTTGTTGAAAAATATTACTAGTCCACAATTTAATCAAGTAAACCGAAACATATATTGCATTAATTAAAAAAAAAAAAACTGGAAAAGACAGATAATTCAAAAAATATCACTCAAAACATAGGTACTACAAACAAAAAAAATTAAAAAACATAAAACTGTAATTGTCTTCGTAAGCCATTTCATTAAATGCATGATGCATTTCAAATATTATGTATTAATAAACTTAAAAGTTAATTTCAGGAAATATGAAATAACTAATAATTTATAAAAAGCAAAATATGAAAAATATATATGAATAAAGAGAATAACTATGAGGAATATTTATGCAATACTTACATTTTGGATAGTTTTGAAGCCACTCCTCCGGTTACTTTGGCCACCCGAAGGTTAGTCAGTTCAATCTTTAACTCTTCAAGTTGTTTGAAGAGTTCCTTCTTATCCTTAGTGCGTAACTCTGAGCACTTGACCTTCCCCTGCAAGATCACATGAAGTATTTAATTCAAAGTTCAAAATTTTATATAAAATGCCAAATTTTTCATTTAACATCATTTGTTATTGATTTGAATGAGGAAATGAGAAGTATTTTCGTATACATAAATTATCACAGCAAAATGATTTTGCACCATAATGTTTCTAAGAGAATGCACTTCTTTTAAAGCTGTATAAGCTGTGTTTAGGTTATGAGTATCTATGTTTATTACTATTGACTACTATTAAATTTAAATATAAACTTATCTAAATCTTAGGTCTTCACCGACTGCGCTTTCAGTCGATATGCTTTACTACGAAAATCTTTAGTGTTCTTTTAAATATCACTTTGTTGGTAATAAGAGGTACATAGACATACATTCATAATAATCAAAAGCAGAGGTCTACAAACAAAATATACACTTCTATTCAACTACAATTACTTCAAGATATAATTTCTGTA
The DNA here is from genome assembly GCA_018251915.1 of Urbanus proteus proteus. Lineage (NCBI taxonomy): Eukaryota > Metazoa > Arthropoda > Insecta > Lepidoptera > Hesperiidae > Urbanus > Urbanus proteus. The sequence continues at coordinate 19,639 of DWPV01001453.1, forward strand.
GAAATATATTTTATTATTAAATAGATTACAAGAATATTAAAGGATTTAAATAATTACAAAACATACCATTTTGAAAATATCACTACCTCCGACCACTTTTTGACGTAAAAAGACAGACTTCAATCTCGCGTCAAACACAAAAGTCAATATGACGTGAGCTTGATTTTTTAAGCATTGTTTTCGCAGCCTTGACTTCTTATTTTTATGCCCAGGTTTAGAATACAGTAATCATACTATACGTTTATAGTAGACAGTAGTATAGTAAAAAACGATCCGCTAAGAGTAAACGTAAACGAGGAACGTTTCACTAAATGTAATAAACTCGTTATGAGGATACTGCACGTGGTACTAATAGAATATAATCTATATGACACGCCATGAAAGCAACTACATTTATAAGTAGTAAAAATTTATAAGTAGACGGTGAAAATAAAACCCTGTGTTGCTGCTAGTTTCAATCTCTTAAATATAATATATAATCCATATGAGCTACGATTACAATCAAATACCTCCGGAATAAGGTCTTACTAAGATTAATATCATCTCATCACTACACTGGCGAAAGTTTGACATAAATACAATTAAATTATGTTAGAACATAGAAAAAAAGATAAAAAAAAACTAAGCGAGTGGGAGTAGAAGCGTTCTGCGAGCGGCTAGATTCAATTAATATTATTCTTATTATTTGTGCTTTAGTGATATGATGATATTATAATATATTATGTTCTCATTCATAATATGTTCTAATATTACGTAACCAACGCTATTTTTGTTATCTAACTACAACTTTCAATTGCAGTCTCAGAACAATAAAAACATGGTAGGTAGCACGGGGATTAACTGACGTAATTTAATTTCACAGAACACGCAACACTATGCAACACTGGCGCTGCAGAACTTACAGTGCATCCTTTGAGGTTCTTTATGAGGGACATCCACAAAAAAATATTCAAACCATATTTTTATTTTATGCTATTCTTAGAATAATAAAGCCGTTTTGCATTACAACAAAACGGTTATTATGTGTGTGGAAAAACACACACCATTGTTGAAGAAGGCA
>DWPV01001454.1:0-20697 GCA_018251915.1 Urbanus proteus proteus
TAAAATCCCTTGAATTTAACCATTTACAATTCTGGTCTTCTCTTTTTCAGTAAGAAGCTCCATGCCCAGCAGAGGGACAATAATATATTAACGACAATCGATTAGAACGAAAAATGAAGAACAAAAACGGTCTTACACTTTTTTGACGGTCAGACAGATAGATATCTGAATGATGAGTTAAGATTCCTGTCTGGGTCTGGGTGTTTGTGTATTTATCTTTGTCTGTCCATAGTTCCCACGTCACAAGAGAAAATGCTACTGTGGGGCTTAAAAAATATGTGACGGGTTAAAAAGTTCCTTTGCGTTTCTGTTATCGTCGCTTTTATGATTATAGTTGTAAGTTACATTGAATATTAGTTCACTAAATTCTTACGATATTACAGGTTATAAAAGTGTAACCTATACATAGCTCGTAATGGCCATACGCCGGAAAATTAGTACTCTACTAACTATTAAATTGTAAAAAAGTAGTTAATGCTAACGTTAAGCATTAACTAGCATTAATGAGCCTTAAATAGTGGGCCTGTACTATATATTCATAGGCACTACTATTTAAATCAATTGTATACTTTAAGAATTACTAAAATGTTGAAAGTCGAAGTTATGACGGTTACTGGGGTAGGTGGTTTAGGTTTATGAAGATAAATATTTTTAATAAGCTCGAATACGGAATAATTATAATCCAGTTTTAGGATTAACATAGTATATAATTATATCCATGGGTTTAAGTGCGGTATTGAATTTATTGACATTTTACAGTTTCTGTCATGATTAAAAAAATGAATAATCTTTTTTTAACGTACAGGGGTTTTACCATGGTTTGGGATCTCTCGCCATAATTTGATATCCGCTTACTTATTTTATTTTTAGTAACTTAATGAAATAAAATATCTTTTGCCGTTCTACGCTCTGCTAATCAAAACATACAAAATTCTTGTTAAGATTAGAATATAACTGTGGTAATAATGCAGAAACATAATTGCATTCTTATAATCTATACAAACAAACAAAGTTGGAGTGACTGTTAGTGTTTTCAAAATAAGAATTCTGTACTCAATGCATATGACAGTATACGTGATACCTATAACAAAAATGCTATTAAAAATTCCATCTGTCTGTTTGGTTGAGGTAATCTTCTAAACGGCTAGACCGATTTTGACAAATTTGACAGAAAGATAGCTGAAGATCTAAAGCGTGACATAGGACTACTTGAATAGTGACTACTTGAATTAAAAAAGCCTTGCGGGAGATCGGGATTTCAGTTATGTTTAAATCTTTTTACTTTTTAAACGCTATCCTTATATAATATTTTGTTTCGTAAAACATTTAAGACGTACACTCATGTTAAAAAATTAAGATTACAAATAAATACTTCTATATAATTTTATTCCCCTAAACATACCTTAAGGTTTAAACTTGTTTTGCAGAGAAAATATGTCTGTTATTATTTCATTACTCAAAGATTCTTTGAAGCACCATTATAAAAAGATATTAACTACACAATAATGTTTTATAAAACATGAGTGTTCATTAGAAATGTTTACTATAATAAAAACAGAGAGAGTATTGTGAACAATACTCTACTGTCTGTTAATATATGTATGTATATGTAAGTATTGTATGAACTGTTTTATTAATTAACATCTATAACGAAAATATAAATCGATATAATGAACTTGAAATAAAAACTAATTAATTGCAATTTGTCCATAATAAATCCTCCATTATAACAACTAAAAAGTTTCAAAGTAGAGATTTATACTTCAACACCATATCTCAAGGGTAATACGTTATAGTCACGTTAAAGTTTATGCAACCTCCTAGTTTAACTAGCTACGGTAAAGTTTCGGTACCTAATGGACCGTGTAGCAGCGTCTTTGCCAACTTTAATAAAACGCATTTTGTTTCTAAAACTTAAACGTAAAATCTTTATAAGTAGCTCCTACCTTGTAAAGTTGGCGGTAAAGTTCTCAAAATTAATTTTATTTCACTATAGGTCTTTACTTAATTTTCTAATAATAATTTGACAGTGTTTGTTGTTTTCCAATATGGATCATGTAAAGTCAATTTTCTTTATAATATTTGCAGTGTTATCAAAACTTTATCAAAATCAATAAATTCAATAAATATTTATATGTAAAAATAATTACAGTTTTTACCTAATTTTAAACATAATTATTGATTTCTTAAACTGCGATAGAAATATATTCAGATGCTTTTCGGTTACCCCTGCGAGTGGACGCTTCAGCCCTCCCCAGGTTATAGTTGCAACCAATATATTTGAGCGGTGAAAGCAATTATAGGTGAACAATTCTGAAACATTTATTCAAAGAATAATGATCCTTGCATCGCGTTATCTCGTTTTTATTTAAGCAAATCTATTATTAAATGTCGTCGTGTAAAATAAAATTAAATATGCGTTACGTGTTGTGTATCACTCCGTCGTATCACCCGATGTCAGAGATACACTGTATAAAGGTGAAAAACATTAACATTTTCATTTATTTCTCCAACGTTTGCTTGTCGTGATAAGTCCATTAGAGTGAAAGTCGGAAATTTAAATTTTATCAAGCTGGATTGTGGCGTAGCGTAATGTGTTTATAAAATGTTAGAAAGATTATGAATATAAAGACAGACAGAGTAATAGTGACAGTGAATATAAAGACAGACAAATAAAATATCTTTAGCCGATTTCATAATTTTTCTTCAATCGTGCGGTTAGGTAATTATTTCTAGTAATTAATCCACCCACGAACGTCCACCATAGCTAATCAAAGCAATGAACATCAATTAATCATTTTGGTGGACTTGACACTTATTCCTCGCACATTTGTTTCCTTATTCCTGTGACTAATGACATATCCAAAAGACATAGGAACACTTTTATAGGCACTAAAAAATCTTAAAATATTTACGCGTATGGTAATTATCAATCATCTGTTATATTTAGACTCCTATGGAATAAATCAAAGGCAATAAAAATAATCTTGGGCCAAGATCCGGCACAAACATTTAGTGCTACCATGTTTTAACTTAAGGTAACGAGCTACATAAAAGAAAATGTGAACATCTAATTACATATTAGTGCGTGCGGTCCACAGTGGTTCCAACTTCTAATTGTTTCGACCTTATTACGGAATAACTGAAGGATAGAACCTTTAAACTGGTTACCCACAATTGGCATTCTTGTATTTTCTTGCAACTTAATTCTTTCTAAGACTAAAACTTTCCGGAACGTTAGTTTCGATTCTTTGTTTTTCTCGAAAGGCTAATTAAGAAAATGGCGAAAAAACAAGTGTATTTTATAAAATGGTAAAGGGAAGAAACTATAAATTAATATTCATTGTTAATATAATTTTATCTTGTTGTAGTAATTTTATATTATACTTATCACTATTAAATATTCAGATAGTGCTATAGCAACATCGCGTAATCAATTCCGCTCTTGTATAAAATTTATAGTCACATAAACTTAAGAATACATTAATACGAAACTATTATGTGGACCGTGGACTATGAACTAGAAAGCCAGCCAAGTTCAAATGGAACTCGCTTGAATAGTTTCGTACCGTTGAAATATGTAATACTACTTACTTTTTAATTCGTTTAGTATGAGACAAAAGAAATGTAGAGCGAAAGATGCCAACCTCTTATGACTTATATACATTTTAGATTTTGTGTTATAGTAGCTACTACTCTTTTATGCATACTAAACTTTTAAGCATTTACCTATTAAGGTTAAAGATATACAGCCCTCTGACAGCTGGACAGACAGCGAACCCTTTGTAATTGGCAGTCTCTGAGTACGGAACTCTAAAAAGCTATTTGTTCCAGACATCTTAGATCAAAATAGCCTCTAAATTCAAGTCACCCGTCATCTATGATTGGATATCGGCTCCCAGCAGAATAAGTTTCTAGGCACAAACTTATCTAGTTGCGATGGATTCAAGTAATGTTTATTAATGAAGGAGGTTAAGTTTCATCAAAGGCAGATAACTTTAGTAACAGTCTTTGTGTTCGAGATGAAACTACAAGACGAGCTTTGGATATATTACTTCATGTTCAAGCCATTTTGTGTATGATAACTGTTGGTGAAGACATTTAAATTTATGTTTTTAAATGTATATGAATAAAATTTTATTTATTTTTCCATTATATTTTTTCAAGGAAGTAATTAATCCATCTATCGGTTGCCCCCAGTTATTATCATTCAAATGTCTGATACGGGTTTGTAAATTACCGGTACATTTTTCGCCAATGCGTGTTGGAACAATGTGGTGTGATAGGCCTCAGGCCTTGTCCAGTTTTAAGAAGGTACGCATGTTAAGTAGTGAAACATTTCAGCAATTTATTAACATTGGTTTCGCAGTGTTGCCTATGAATTTAGCAATAAAGTATTATTCATTCAAATGTAATAATTTATTATATTTTAATAAACCTATAATTGCGAGTGTCGCTAAAATAATTTTGTACGGTAAAATAATTAAAGGTGCAGACAAAAATTATTATGATTATTACTCTGTGTTTAAATTTTACAGGTAATTTGGCACACTGTATTTTCATTTCCAAAACGGAGCATACAGATTAAGTATATTATGTTTAAGAATAATTCGGTTGTTACGTAGCCCCGTTTCTAGGAGATGACAAGGAAAATGAATTTACTTAATTGTAAAAGTTTTTTCTTGTTGTCAATATATGATTAGAACTGTGACCCATCGCCAATTCATTTAACGAGTCTGCCTGCTACCTTAATAGCGCGTTCACCGATACTAATTGAAGGCGGTCGGGAGCCTCTTCCAACATATTACATTACACCAACCTCAAAACGCCTATATAGCTTACATACTAACGTATATATGTGGCCCATTTACCACCTTAGTAGCATATTATGTTAGAGAAGCTACTTAGTAATTCCAAAATTTTTACCTAATTCGAAAAGGAGGAAATTCTATATTCGGATGTAATGTGTGTATTTTTAACATAAGGTAATATGCTGAGTATGCTCATGCTGAATGTTTTAATATAATGACATGTATACACATATGTTCACATATGTATTGACATATGTATGTCAATACTTACATATGCAGAGTATAGATCTAAAACTTTAATCTAAAATCTTATATCTTTGATCTAAATCTTACAGTTAAGCTATTATTTCTGACTTATCTTAAACATCGAAATAGTATGAAAACGTTATGATATTAAAACTTTCCAGAAATATTTTAAACAGGTTCCATTCCAACTGAGCTCCATAATTTTTAACTACCTTGTACTTGTACCTCAGAGTTTGATAATTTTATTAAAATAAACTTCAAAAAACTCATGACCACCCCGAATAAGCCATTTTGTCAAAGTGTATTTATATAATAGCATTATTTTTGATCAATTTAAACCAACTTCAATATGAGGAAAAAGTTAGTCCCCGAAGAGAGACCCATTTGCAATGTAGTAACAGTGTATCGAAGCAGAGGGTGAGAAATAATTTGATAATGACAACCTTTCTTTGTCGTTGTGACTCTTTCAGTTAGAGAAAGTTTTATATATTAGTACTCGGTACTTCGTAGACTAATAAGAGCTTTAGCTAATCTTTAGTTAGTCGAATTCTATGCCGTATCTATTTTTATTACACTTTACAACTGACAAGTTTTCACTTTTATAATCATACATTTATAACTTAAATGGTGCGGTTTCAAACATTGGCTTTGAAACACGACCGTATTTCTAGATAGATATCAAGGCTGTTAAACAACATTATTGACTAGTTTAGTGTAGACTAGTCATCAACTTCAACGGTTTTAAACGAGATCTCAATGATCTCATTTTAACTTATTATGACCCTATAGTTCCAGTAACATTACCGACGGAAAATGTGTTTTTTTATTAACTTGAAAGTCTTTCTACAGGATTATTAGGGTAAGATAGAATACAGTAGGATTTTCTCCTGTGTCGTGGGTGCCATGGACACACATGTACACGAATACACAAACAGACCCAGAACAGAAATCTAAATTCATCATTTAGATGCCTGTCTGGCCGGGAATCGGACCCAGGACCCATTGCGCATCAGACCGGTATGGTAATCATTCCACCACGCGGGTCATGTGTATTTTAGGCTAATTATTTGCGATATATGCATTTCTGTTTGTTATATCATAATTCCATAGAAATTAGGCAAGCAAACGGGCATTATTCAGAACTATACGCTATACATGACAAGTAACAATATGCTTGTTACACACCAGGTTCACTCTGACTGTAGTTACTTAGCTGTTAGGAGCACTAAGTAATTACTAGGAAACAGGCACAGCTATGACAATAACAGTTTCGTCTTGCAGGAATTACTTGCAGCGCTTGGAGCAATTCGAGAAAGCTATTCTAGCCTACAATGAGGCTTTACGTTGGAATGTGAGTTTTGCTACAAGCTTTTTGTTGGAGAAATTGCTAAGAAATATCAAATTCATACTCATAGAAAACATAACAAGTGGTCGTAGAACTTCTCAACTCCAGAGAATCCAATGTAACATCTACATACTTGTGCTTATAATTTCAGCAATTCTAACTCAATGAATCAACACGTTTAATAATAAATGTTCTCTAAACCAAATTAATTTTAATCGCTAAATTTTACCGTAAAATTAAATGCATTTTAAACAATTTTCGGATTGAATTCGCTGGTAAACATACAATTAAGCGCAGTGTAGGCGCTGATAATGTTTGCCTCTGCCTCGGCTGTACTATTAAACTGTCGCAACCAACAGAGGTGCTGACAGCCAGTAAATAGTTGGAAAGTAAAGCTACTAAACTTCCAAGATATGCTACAGCTTTTATGGTTCTAATATAGTAACCATATCATCTCCCTTATATTCACAAAATACATTAACTTACATGTGAAACTATCCTCAACAATCATTTTAAGATTTCTATAAATAAGATAGGTATTCGAATGTTGTAGGTATATTTCTTGATTAATTCCGACAACGTCATTGCCACATCTATTTTTGCACATAAAGGAATGTAATACGTGTCTGTGTCGTTATTAAAAATACACAAAAGATACAACTTAGTTGTTAGGAAGATAAATACATCTGTAGCACTGGCCACCTATGACTAGATAGATTATAATAATACATTTAAAAGTACATCCGCATACTTTTCTGTGTGTCGGTATGTGTTCTAGATTAAGAAATTAGTTCGGTAAACAAAAACAGCGATTAGCGGTTCACAATTAATTCTATAGAACCTAGGTTAAGGTAAGTTTGTGGTTGCTTACAGGATTCAGACGTACGTTCCCTGCTCGGTCGAAGTTTAGCGAGAGCAAAAGCGACATATTACAACGGTGCTTTAGCTGATGCAGCACGCGCAGCTGGTAGAACAAATATAAATCATATTCCCTTAGCAGTCTAGTTTAAAATGTCACATCACATTTACTGTATGTTTATCGTATACAGTAAGTTTGTTTATGACAGCGTTTCTCAAACTTATAGTATGACGTACTCCTTTTCAGTACATAAATAAAAAGTCAAAGAATTCTATTAATAAAATTCCTGTAATAAAACTGCTATTTATGTAGGTAATAAATAAGTGTCTAAGAAAGTGATTTATGCAAAAGTATAATTAAATCACAGTTTGCGACGACCCGCGTGACGCAGCGGTTACTATATCGGTCTGACGCGCAATGGGTCCCGGTTTCGATTCCCGGCCAGACAGATATCTGTATGATAAATTTAGATTTCTATTCTGGGTCAGGGTGTTTGTATATTCGTCTTTGTATATCCATGGCACCCACAACACAGGAGAAAATTCTACTTTAGGGCCGTGAGTATAAACAACTTGTTTTTAACATATACTCATCTGCTACTGATCAATATGATGAATAGGATTATTTGGTCATGCTGTCATTCACCTTTACTACTATACTCATAGCTTCGATATCTCATCTCAAACCTGAAGGCATACACGTTTACTTTGAGAAACCCTAGTTTATACGATAGCGGTTGAAACTACAAAGCCAACTCTATCTTAAATGAATAAAGTCCGCATTTCTTTATTATAAGAAACATGCCTGTTTATGCGATCAACAAAGTTTCTCGCGATTAGTAGGGCGTGAATCGCGACTCCCTCTGCGTTTAGCTGCACTTTAATTTGTCAAGCAAACTGTCGTTGTGAATTATTATCATTTTCGCTTTTGACGGTACAAAACTATTTTGTTACCAAAATTGTAATGCGCAGATTTTTGAAATTATAAAGAGAAAATAAATTATAAAAAGAAATATGTACTTGTATATATAAAATACACTAATAGTTTAACATAAAAAAATCTGACAAAATATCTATAAAATTTATTTAATAAAGCCTTCGAACAATTACCTGACAATCAACTGACCTGATAGACATATGAGGCGTGTAAAGGAATAAAAACGTTTCTATGGTCGACCTTAGGTAATGCTTTGGTCCTATCTATTATAGGCTGTTTTCTATTCTGTAACGATCTATCTACATTTTATTGCAAAAATGACATTTACATTATTATGCAGAAAATATTAGATTATAGGCCATAATTACATTATGATTTTATTGTTACGAAAATGAACGCTTATGTTAATTTCTAATTTTACCAACTTAAAATTCAAACTTAAGATATATTTAACTAAAATATAGGAAACTGCACTAAACCCCGGAATCACGTAAGTCGCATTCGCTTACATTTTAAATTTAACTAATCACATCTTTTGGTTCTGGAAAACTAAATGATAATTGCTTTCGTTAGAGTTGGAGCCAGAAAATCTAACAGCCCTTCAGATCCGAGCACAGACGGAATATGAGAAGTGCTCCTTTGAGCGTTCTCTAGTGCTGGCGTGTAGAGGCCAGAGGGAAAGGCGGCTGCCGACAAACTTTGCGGATTGCGCCCGATGCGCCGAGGAAACGGTTAGAAGTTTGATATTTTAAAGATAAAAGATAGAGGTAATATTTCTTTTGGGCATAATTCTCTTGAATCATGCAGTAGGTAAGTCTACACTTGAAGCATAAGTCAATGCGAATACTTACATTATGTATTATTGAAAAGAATACAGTTAAAAGGCTACATAACATAAAAATGTTTAGTAAAAGTAAATATATGGTAGAATTCTCTTTGATTCAACTACTTAACACCACTAGCAGACTTATCACTATTACTACATAGTATAAAACAAAGTCGCTTTCCTCTTTGTGTCCCTATGTATACTTAAATCTTTAAAACTATGCAACGGATTTTGATTTGAATATTTTTAATAAATAGAGTTATTCAAGAGGAAGGTTTATATTATGTATTTTAATGCCTGTGAAACCGCGAGCAACAGCTAGTTTCAGAAATAAATTGATTTTGATCTCAATAGCTGCATGTGGTTAGTCACTATTATTATCATAAATGATGTGTTAGTATAAGATTAGATAAAAAAAAACTAGATTCAAAAAGAACTTTGCATCGCGGTAGTGATCATATCTTAACAACTGTTTATGTACAAACGAGAACCACCTAATGTTTTTACAGTGTCTCGTAAAAAAAGTTTCCCCATAGAACGAGAATGTAGCAGCACTACTTGAGCAGTTAATGCAGAAATTGGTAGTAGGAAGGCAGACTTACTTATAAGAGGGTTCAAACTTTATCCTCAAGGGTTTAAGTTTGAATGACTCATACAGAAGCCATACGATATTGATTTCAGGTAAGGCTCTTGTTATTTCCTATTCATTATAAGTATGTTGAAATAATCAAATATTAAGGTTGTTTAAGAATTAAAGCAATGAACGTACCTGTAGTAGAATATTGACACTAAAATGATATAAGATAAACTACATGCTTGAACGCTACTTCCACAGAAATAAAAATAACAAATTTTTAAATTAATTAATCACTAAAATTATATTTGTCTAACTCAGTCTGTCAAGAAGCTATTACTATTACTATACCTATCAGCTACGCCATTTACCTACATATTATTTCATTTCTATTACTAAAGGTTCAAGCAATTTCGCAAATTAAACAGTGTCCTTACGAAATGATAAACCTTCGAATTATTTACTTAGTTTTACCAAACTCTCCATTTTGAATGGTCTTTATTATTACTAATTGCACACAAAGACGTTGATAAACTGTAGTCATTTACCTAAGTTTATTTGGCGTCGTTTCTTATTCAGATGAGTTATACAATAGTTACAGTAAATTATAGTTGAAGACACAATAAATGTCATTGAGTAGTGTACCCTGTACTCGTATAATAGTAGTATTACATATTACAAGGACGTAATTATACATCACCAACACGCATTGGAGCAGCGTGGTGGAGTATGCTCCAAGCCTCTGACAGTTGTGAAAGAAGACCCGTGCCCAGCAGTGGGACATAAAAAGGCTTGGGGCAAATTATACATATATATTTACGAGTAAATTAACTACAGTTTTCAAAAAGATTAAGTTACTAGAGTGTTAACTTTATTTTATTGACTATGGTTACAAACTAAAATTATTTGACTTGTGGCCATCAGTTCAACCGATCAACCTTAACAGTCGCATACCTACGTAAATTTATAAATTTCCTATTTTATATGGATCCTGGTTTACTTCTTATGAAATATAAATCTTATTTCTTCGAAACTATGATATCCGCACAGGAAATTCTAAAGTAAAGCAATAGTTCCAGTACGTATTCATTGATTCGACGTTTATAAAGAGGACTGTCTACGAATTCTTTTATCTAAACGAGGCAATACATTTCGTAGTCAGACGAATGGCATTAAATCTATTGTAAATTCTATTTGAAAAGTACATAAATATATCGTATAGAGTGCTAGAGTAATCCCCAGATAACAAGACACGTTACGTGCGCGAACCAATAATTCAAACGTTGAAATTGTGGAATGCCACGACACGTTTTCGATTTTGCTAACGAATTTTAAAATGTAATGTATCTTTTCAATTTACTTCGCTTGAACTTTTATTTTTTTACTTGTACATTTTGACAATGATGATACGAAAAAGATAATGTAGAGGATAATACGAAGTATGAAGAAAGAAATCCATATTTTAGTAGCTTTCGTTTGCGACCATCACTTGGACTTTTAGTAATGAGTTTAGCAAGTACCTATTTGTGCTTAATATGACACGTTAAAGTAGGTAAATAAATTTTACTTACGACATTCTCCATGAAAAAAGACTCAGCTATATAATAGTTTTAAAATACAAATACACAGAGTTAAACTCAAAGAAACCTTACAATAGTGATTCACGTGGCGTTCATTCGTCTTGTGTAAGAAAAGTTTACAAACATTTTTATAAGACTACAAACACATAAAGCTACTATACTCCGTTACATATATTCTTTCTAAATTTAAGTTTTATTTCAGATACGCGAGTGTGCTGGCATGAGCGCGGAAAAGGTTTTGTCTGCTACAGCAAAACTTTTGCGTTCAAATCGGCTAAAGGAATATACGATAGACTCTGATGCACCTAAAATTCCATTACGTAAAAGTAGATTCCAGCCGCAGCTTACACAACAAGTAAGACATACAATGTTTTGATCTTATGTTATTTGCGGATTGACTTTGAAGTATGTTAAGGTTTTACGACGAATATAAGAATCAGGTACTTGTATTGTTTGAAAGGCTTATAAAAATCTTTAATCTTCAAAATATTGTAGGTGAATTTTTTGAAAATTTTCAAATTCTTTACAATTTTCCATCAAACAAAATGATGCAGTAACAAATTTACTCTATGTGAAACTAGTTGAACTCCGTGGTTTCACCCGCGTTTAAAAAGTAAAAAATAATACATATTTAAACATGAAGTCATCCCGCTCTCCCGCGGTGGCGCGCGCATGTGCGTGGAGCGCGTGCTAATGGATTTTTCAAAAATTAAAATACCTTATGTTACGCCTTAGACCTTCAGCTATCTCCTAGTGAAAGTCCCGTCAACATCGGTCCAACCGATTAGATGATTAGCTCAGCCAAACAGACAGACAGACAAAACAATTTTTAAATGCATTTTCGTTATAGGTATCGTGTATACTTGTATAGGTATGCATTGAGAAAAAAAAATTTGTTTTGAAATCACAAACAGACACTTTAATTCTATTTATTTGTATGTATAGATAAACGTAATGTATTCTGTGTAAAATAAATTAATCAAAACACGAATAACATAGCAACTACCGCAATTCTAAATAACTCAATACTAATAACTCCAACTAAAACCACGAAACCACAAAAAGTACTGTTGCACATTACTTACTACAATGCGGCTGCCATTTACATTTCCATTTCAATTTGCGGAACATAATTGTACAAATTTGAATCCCGATGTGAGTTTAGGTCCGATTGTAAAAGTAATTAGTGAGAGATATAATTAGTCACGCATTAATACTCGTATATGATGCTACAAACGAATGCTAAAATTTTCATGTAATCAATGGGATATGTGGAAGTATCTATCCATTCTTTTGAGGATGTTTTATAGACAGGCCTCCCCTAATAGGAGTTTTGACTAATAGTTTTGCTTGACATTCGTATTGATAATAATCACAGTGGATGTTGATGTGAAAAGAAAATACTATTCAAGATCGACACGACACCACACAGTATTTGGAAGCGCACTTTCTTTAATATCACAAACTATGTAACGTGAACAATTTTTTCCTGTATGATTGATAATGACTTCATGTTCTAGGTTCAAGAAATATCTCGCGTCGAGAAACAGAAATACGAGCGTATATCCCGGTTAATGGCTTCCAAATATTTAGCGCAAATGGCCCACGACAAACATTTTCTCACAGCATTATGCAAGGACGAGAGGCTCGCTTCAGCTAACAAGCTCGGATCGCAACGGCTGTATGAATTGGCTAACAAGGCTCTGGCGGATGTTGAAAAGCGACAAGTAAATACTCGCACCTGCCTTTGTCACTTTAACTGCTCACAATTACCTCGCTTACATTTTTCGGTCCTGCATTTTTAATTTTATCTCTCCCGTTATGTGTCGCTTCATGGGAGTTTATTATGCTTTTAAATATGCCTTTGAATGTCCAAGTGAGGTATCCTTTTTAATGTGAATTCATTTTACTGTAAAATAAAATCATTGAAGATTTTTCGTCTGAATTAAAATCCACAAACACTCAATATTGAATAAAAAAGATGATTCAATTAATTTTATAAAGTCCTAAGAAATGTGTCCGTCTTTATAATGCTAGTTAAAAGATTAAGTTGGTAGGTCCCACCTTCAAATCTAAATAAAGCAATGAATATTCATTTGGTACTTTCAAAATATCAAATCTACATAATAAAAATACATTTTCATCAAAAACTACAAACTGAAAAGTCGTACATAAAGTTTATATATGATATTTTACTTGCATTTTAAGACTGTTCTTCGAGAACGCCGTCCATTATACGCAGCTAGGGCCTCAGAAGCCGCTGCCCGATCCCGACTCTCCCAAGCCAGAAAGGAAAGGATCAACCACGCTCAAAAACAACACGTAACTGACGCCAAGCGGCTTGTGAAAGCGGCCGAGGATATGCTGAAAACACGAGATACGGCCAAGTGCTTAGAGCTGGCCGAATTCGCTATAGAACAAATTTCCAGAAAACCGACCAATTTGCTGCCCGGAAAGGAAAACTTCTTGCAAGCGCTGCATGATATCGTTGCTAATGCTTTTCTGGACCAAGTAAATAAAACTTTTTTACTTTAAAACATTCATTAGCAAAAAGTAACTTTAAATCAAATAATGGAATTTATGTCATAACTCAAACTCGGCATTTAATGTTTGTTTTTAAATTAATAGTACATTACGATACGGCACGGCGTTTAGCACTAACTTCACGCCGTGCCGTAATAGGCAACATAGGTCACTAGTATCGTATTTTATTTTATAGTACGCGTGACATAAGTGCGCTCACACTGTGCTATAAATAATATTGTTAACTGTGTTCAACCTTCAGTTATTTTAGTACCTTATTATAACAGCTTCGTAGGAATATAATACCTGCTTATGTATGACGCTTGTTCCTAGAAACGAGTCCGGGATCAAATGAGTGAAGCAGATCTCGAGAAAAGAGCATTTGTGCTTCTAGGAATCGCAATATCCCGTGAGCCAAGTCGCGATTCCGTGCTACGATCGAGGCCGCCCGCCCCTCCGCGAGACGCTAAGTAAATCTCCTTAAGTGATTCAATAAACTTTATGTTGTTTTGTAGGAAATGATCTAGGTATCTATTAATTTTCTTGTCATATTTTATTATTTGTGTAATAGTTTTTTTTTATGATATTCAAGTACAAAATGAGCATGCAGCCTACCTGATGTTAAGTGGCCATTGTCACTGTAATCAACCTAAGATAAGAAAACAGACCTACAAACCTACCTGAGATTGACTACAGATACGTTGTTACCCCTGAGGACTAAGTCGGAATGCCTCGAATAAGTATGTGTCTCTTACCTTGAAAACTAGTAGACAATAACGCTTAACGTGCGGGTAATTAAAAATACTATATAACTTCGAACATACTCTACGAAAGAGCAAAATTAAAACAACACTTCCATACAGAAACATAGCTAGATATTTCAATACGTTTTGCTAACTACAAAGTTAATCAAAAACATATTCAGACGTCGCTTACGGACCTTGGAGCGAGCGCTATCGGTGAGCGGCCGCGCTTCCGAACGCTGCTACGTGATGCACGAACTTTCCCGATTGCACGCGGAGACCAAACAAGCGCATCGAGCTAGGTTCTACGCTATGAAGTGCCAGTCTGGTGAGGTTCATAATAAAATAATATATAATATTATATAATAATATATATCTATACAAATAAATTAAATTGAAGTGTCTTTTTGTGATTTCAAAATAACATTTTTTTACTTAATGCATATGAAAGTATATACGATACCTATAACAAAAATGCAATCAAAAAAATATGCATGTCTGTCTGTCTGTTTGGCTGAGCTAATCTTCTAAACGGCTGAACCGATTTTGATGGGACTTTCACTGCTTTAATTTTTGAAAAATCCATTAGCGCGCGCTCCACGTGCATTTTTTGTGATGACGAGCTTGAAACCCTCGATTAGAAAGGATTTTAACAGGCGTATAGGGAAGTATGCGGATAATAGCTAAACGGTACACTACGATATAATCTAAACTAATTAAAGAAACCTAAGCAATCTTATCTAAGTATCTAATTTAAGTACTATAATTATCCACACTTAAAATACTCAATATATAATTATTTAATAAGTTTTTTTGTACGGATAACAAAATATCTGACCTTGTTTATATACTTGTTAAATTAAACCTAATATTAGTAATATTACTATATTATTTTGTACACTTGGACAGTAACAATTAAGTGTACATTTTTATATTAAATAATATACAAGATATCAGATATGTAGGGGAAATCTAGAAATGTTGAAAATGCAATAGAGCACACTAATACTAAGGCTCTTTCAAAACAATATTACGTGAACGTCTTGTATAGTGAACATAAATGTCATCTACGTCTGTGGAGACTTGAGCGTCATAAGTTCCGTCTACACACGGAAACTAAACAAGCTCTGAGCTAGGTTCCACGCTTCCAAATACCACTCTAGCATTACAAGAAAATGCTATAAAATACTCGTATACTTCCACTTAAGCTATTGCTCGGTTTAAAGTAATTTTATATAATGTTATTCATCCTGGAATTTTACGTTCAAGCTCCTTTAAAGTTACATTAGATTTATCGTGATAATAATTTTCTACGTCTTCCAAATGATGTTTTTAAAATGAAATGAATGAAATGATATACACTTCATTCACAACAGTTACGCAAAGTAAAAAAAGTTTAGGTATCTCCTCTATGTAAGGATACGACTGTACTTTCGGATACTTTATTGAAGCAATCGTAAATCGATTTTGAAATCAAATTATGGTGGCGTTTTCCTCAAATCAGCGTATTAAGCTCGGAGAGTCTCGTACCATCTGGCGTAGTGCCAGTCGCGTCGGAATAATCGCCAATAAACTTAGGTAATTTTAAGCGAATCTGTACTTATGTATGTATCGCAACGATGTGTGGAACGTAGATTGTTATGTATCAAAAAAGTTATTAACTCGTCATTCTGCAGTATTAAAAATAAAAATTAAAACAAATAATTGTAGTAGTGAAATGCTAATAATTGAAAATGCATTTCACAACTACTTTTATTTGTCTTAATTATAATTCTGATTTAGAGCAAATAATATCAATATGTTCAATTAAAATATTTCTCGTCGGATATAGGTGAACGTGACGTCAAATAAATTAGCTTTTCCGGATAACATTATAGACAAGATTCAAGCATCGGTTATCCGGAAAAGCTGCTTAGATTTAGCTTAGACTGACTTGATATTGGTCGGATAAATATGTCTCCGTTACCAACCCTTTACTTCCAATCAGAATATAACAGCGCTTTAAATTGCTATTAACAGAAATATACTATTAATTCCAACTGTGAGTATGCAATACAGACTATTCAACCTTCTGAAATTCGTCCAAATAAATTTACTCCGAAATCAAATTACAGAGGCCCGGAACTCGAACCAGCGCACCTGGTTGCTGAATGCCACGTTCTTGCTGGCACGATGCCATTTGCTCCAGAACAATCGACCAGAGGCTCGCGCCGTGCTCATAGAGGGCGCTGCGTTGGCTCGCTCGTTTGGATTCGTTGATATCGCTAGCTTCTTTGATACAGTATGTACCATAGATATTTAACATTTCATCTCATCATAGTAACATTGTTTCACACAATTAGTTTAGGTGTAGAGTTGCACCAAAAAAAAAGTAGGTATAATAAAGTAGGATGGGTATTTTATTTAGCCGCAAGTTGATAATTATTACTATTAGGTACCTAATAATTTTGTCCCTGTAGTCCCGGGACCAGAATAGAGCTGCGGTATCCCCTGCCTGTCGTAAGAGGCGACTAAAAGGGGGCTCGGAGTCGGGGGTGGTTAGAGTGGGAGCTCTAACCGTCCGTCCAGCGGCTCCGGGTAGCACAGTGGTATGTGTGGTCGCGTACCGCTGTGCACCTGACGGTGTGGCGATAGCAGCGCTCGCCGAGCTGAGCCTGATGGGGCAATGCGCTCAGAGGACTCCGGATGGCGTTCCTTGCTGAGACCACGGAGTCCTCTTCACAGCGCAGACGACGGCCACCGGGGGGTTTTAGTGCGGTAAAAATCCCACATAACCCGGCGTCGCTCCCAAGACGTCGGGTACCTTTTGAAGGTATTCCCCTCGTGAACAAAAAAAAAGCCCTTATCTTTTAGATCGGCTAAGATCTGCTCAAGCCGTGGCAAAAGATCCCGTTTGAGAGTATTCTTATTTCTTTACCACTACTGCAAAATCAAGGATTAATGATAAGGTTTTCCTTGCTACAGAAGTATGTCTGTACATTCCTTAAAATAGATAAGGAAGAGTGTTAGTAGATGGAAAAACTAAATAATATTAATAAGAACTCAGAAATCGTCTTTACTTATAATGACTTATCTTAATTTACTTTAATTTAAAATATTAAATAGCATACGTGATTTAAGAACATAAATACAATCCATAGATCTAAAACAATAAAACATTTTGTCTGTTAATAGTGCGTTAACATTTCAATGGAAGGCGAGATAGCGTCAACAGATGCGACCCTCGAGAAGCGTGAGAAAGCCATGGTGAGCCTCATGCAGGACGATGACCTTCGCATGGCTGCTGAACACCTCTTCAGGAGGATGTCAGTTATTCCTGTATCAAGGTGAATAGTATTAGTACCTATATGTTACAGTCAAAGTGATTAATTAGCTATTATAGCAAACTCGGATAAAGTAATAGGGTAGAAACTAAGTAAATATTCCCGCTTCCGCTCCCGCTTCGCTCCCGCTTCCGCTCCCGCTCCCACTCCCACTCCCACCCTCCAGAGAATCGAGACAATCGAGACAATCGGATTCGGATTCGGATTCGGATTCGGATTCGGATTCGGATATATTATAATATCTAGATATATTTTGCTACAGACGATTCTCAGTGATGCCGGGCGCACGTACAGAGACTTCAGTGACCACTACTGGGTCCAATAGACGAGCTTCAATAGCCCCACGCACAACGCAACCTGCCAAAATAACACACAAAACTAACCGTACGCTTGGTTACCAGGAATTTGACTTCTGAGTATAATTTTATAATTAATTTCTTAATAATGGCAATAAGATTCCTTACTCCCGTTAGATATTTATGTAGTAAGGGAAACTAAAATGATGCCTGCTAATAGCAAAACGTATTGTAAAGTGCTTGTTATAAATTAAATTACAATGTGAATCAATAAATTACTTGTGGAATTGTAATAACTTGTTTTATTGGAATTAATTTATTAACAAATTTTGAAAGTTATCGTTGTTTTATATTGCCATAAAATGTTTGCATTATTCACTCTCACAAACCTATGTATTGCGTATAGCAATGTACAAATTTAATATCAAAAATAATAGCCGAATAGTTTGTAACTCTAGCTGTATTTCGATCAGATATTCCATGAAATTTCATTCAATCGGTATCAACAAAACTATTGTTAGATTTGACACACATACCTACAGGTTAGCTATTTCGAAAATTTGGTAAAACGGCAGGCAGTGCTTTGTTTATAAACATATTTATTTTGCAGCGAATGACACAAAACAGCGTATCATAGAAGTACAAACATACTAACATTCATACACACATACACTTGAAAAATATAACTACTGATTAATTATTCTATAATTCCATCGGTAAAGTGTGCAGTCGAATTAAACAGAGTAATTCTTATAAATAAAACGAATTCTATTTTTTTGTCTAACTGCCGTAACCACATTAATAAAATTGCTGTCGCCATTTCCATGGTGTTGAGACTGAAAACATTCAATAAACGTGACGTGACGTGTACGTCACGGGTCGCACGTGTCACGCGGGACGATAATTGGTCGGCGGCGTGACGTCTGGTGCATGTTTCAATAGGGAGTTTTCGCATATACCAATAGTAAATCGGAGATTCACTCTCTTGTTACACACTAAAGTACTGTTACACACCTGACGTACTACTTTTATGTTATGAAAGATCAAAGCAAGTTTCAATATGCTATTTTAAGTCTACGTAATTTAAAAAAATATATAAAAAATACAGGCGAGTTGAGAACATCCTCCTTTTTGAAGTCGGTTAGAAATGGCAAGTACTGTACTTCACAGGGATGTATAGATTTAAAAAAAAATTATCTCGAACTAACGTGTAGAATGTTGGCATTCTGACTTATTATGCGCCACGCCAGGCGCTTTGAGTATTTATTGGGAATAACTGCCGTTAGGAGACACAGACATGATTATGATATCTATATATGTCTGCAAGAGACGCATATATCTAGCCGCATATTTCAAAAGGCTGATGGATATAATGCTATAAATGAAGCAAATATACATTTAAATTCTTTATATAGGTACGTAGACGGTTACCATGCAAAAAACAGAACTCTTTGTGTATTTGATCGCTCTGCTTTGCTTATAGAATTTTTGTCTAAAGGTGAAGTCCAGTATTCAGAATATTCAATTCAATACATTTTTTAGAATTTAAATAATTCAAATAATTTGGACAAAACAACTTCTTTGATTCGCATTTGACCTTCATTTAACTTTATTATTTATGACTTGATATATGGAAGGACTCCCTTTACAATCCATAATTAATTAATTTTAAGGGCTAATGGGACGTGAAAGAGGCAACTTATCGCAATAAGGGTGACATTTTCGTGCATTCGCAGTGACACATTACGTCCATTAGCGAATATACTGATACCTTTCTGTACAAATCATCTCTCAGCTAAATAGTAACTTTGGTCAATGCCTCGTACGCATGTATGAACTTCCCATTGATTCTTTTTAGGATATTTTCACGGGAAATCCGGTTATGAAAATAAACATGTAATAAGCCTATGTTTATACAACTCGTTCTTAAGTGTTGTTTAATTCATTCACAAAATAAAATCATATACGTACACAGATTTTAAACTAATTACAACAAAATTTCTTTCAATCCTAATAATAATATTTTTCCAGTATTCCAATATCGCTAAAGACTTTATTTTATTTGCTAATGGATAAATTTATCAGACGTTTTATATTTCATATGATTCCATTATAAGATAGCTCTGAATCTGATAGCCTTTGTACATATAATTTGATACGTTTGTGGCTATTCCGTGTAATTGGTTGCGTCTTACGAGCGCAGCTTTGACTATTAGATGGATGGAGAAGCAAGGAGATACATCCAATAAGCTATAGGGAATTGCTTTCTGCGAAGGCGTTTCAATTTAATTAATGGCTCTCCATAGCTTAGTTGGATACGGATTCCCATAATGAACAATTATCTTAACGGTACAAAAGTAATAAAAATACAAAACTCTTGATGTTTACATATTTTCTCCAAAAACAGTTACAAGAATAAGTTATATTTTATACATAACATTTCCATTTTATATTTCATGATGTAGGTACAAAAAATAGAAATTAAAACAACCTCATCTTCTTAAAAAACTACAAGTTTATATTTATTATTATTCATTTTATATTTCCCTGAGTATAAAGAATAGAAATACAACAACAATAAAAGTTCTGACATAAAATACCTACAAGTTCCCATTTGTCATACCTACAATAAAAA
>DWPV01001455.1:0-20695 GCA_018251915.1 Urbanus proteus proteus
ATACATCCATCCATTCTCACAAACTTTCAGCTTTATAATATTAGTAAGATATTAGTAAGATATCTGAATAAATATTTAAAATCAAAACCAAAACAAAATCACAGTCTGGTACTAAAACGAAACCGCACTAATTAGGCAATTTGTATTGCAGAGAAATACCTAGAAATAAAGAAATAAGTATCGCAATATTCAGGCAACGCCTGCATTTTAATGTTAAAAGCGCTGTGTCATCTCCATTTTGTATTTTTGTATTAAGAAACACGTAATGCAACCTTGCCTTCAGTTTTGTTTACCTCCGTTTATTAGGTAGCTAGATAGTTTTATTTTTAAAGGGTTCCGTAATAAATGTAAATGAGAAAACAAAAAAAAAACAAAACAAAAAAAATGGCTAAACAGCCGTTGGTTGCTTGTTTTTGTGTGACGTTTTAGATTTTGTCTAGTCTTATAAACTTGCGTAAAATATTGTTTAGTTAATGTCGGTCCGCACAAAATGTAATAAATAGAAAATACTCATAAAAGTACCTATTATAAAAAAAAAAAACTGTATAGTTTTTTTCATGTTTAATTGATGTTTCTGTTCTAAAAAGTTCTAACTTATTCTAATCCTTATTAAGTAGCCTACGAAGCACGAAAGTTCTCCTAAAATTTTGCCACTAGCGGTTACCCATCCAATTTACGACCGCTTCCAAGTTGAAACTATCGTTCAATATGTATCATATCCACAAACAAGACAATAGTAATATGAGCTGAGGAGTCATTGCAAGATATTTTTTTGCAATTTAACTAAAAAGTTAAGTATGTGAAAAGTTCCTTTAAAGTAATCCTTAAATCGTAAAGATAAAAGATATTCGCGAAAGCTCAGCTAATAAGCGATTTTGAAGCTTAACGTTAGTTCTCATTTAGCATTCCGTTTTCAAAGTGGCAATAGGGAACCCTGAAAGCTCGCAAATAAAAGAGTCAAAGCGAGCTTTCAGAATGTATAATGCAGAAAACAGCTTGTTCATCTGAGCTTTGTTTTACATTGCAGCTTTTAACTGCTTGTGGGAGCTTTGAAGCTAGAAATGTAATTATTATTTTTCGTAACGCGCAAAAGATTTGAATTTTTCAAAGATTTTTGTGTTAATGTTAAAATAATATAAGATTTACACACTGAAAATATTTTTTATTATATTTATCATTACGTGTTGGAGCAAATGTTTTTTTTTATAATGATGCAATCGCAAACGAGTATGCAATCCATCTGATGATAAGTGGCCACTGCCTCCCATGTAAATCGATTACCAACCCGAGATATGTCTTACCTTATGACCACATCACTACCTAGTACCTATAAAACAAAGTCGGGTTCCGCTGTCTGTCTCTATGTATGCTTAGATCTTTAGAACTACGCAATGGATTTTGATGCAGTTTTTTTTAATAGATAGAGTAATTCAAGATGAAAGTTTATTGTAAATTAAAGCGTGCGAAGCCGCGGACAAACGCTAGTGCGTTATAAATCCTGAGGATTATGTTGAAATGTCTCTAATAAGTATGTCACTCTTACCACACCCGTCAAACCAAAACATGACAGCGATGAACACTGCTGTTATAATACAGAAATACATAGATATGCCGGTGGTGCCGCTGGAGTAGACCCATAGGAGTTCTAACACATTTGCACATAATTAAAGGAAATAGCCTTATTTCAAAGTGACTAGTGAATAGCTTAGAGTAGTTAATATAATACTGTAAAATATAGAAACTAGACTTTTCACGCGGCTCTGTTTTGTCACCTGTCATCTGAGCTAAGTTTTTATCACGATACAGACTATCCTACATATTAATTCCGGTTATAAACTATAATATATGTCAGCCAAATTTAATCCAAATCTGTTTAGTAGTTTTTGCGTGAAAGAGTAATAAACATCCATTCTCGTGACTACACCTTTACTATATAAGTAAAATGTCAAACAAAATAGAAGCTATGTTACAGGCAGTACTTTACCAATGTACATACCACACCTAACGCCAACACCTTTAATTTTTGGTACACCGCCAGCAGAAATACATTCGGATTAGAACCCAGTTCAATATAATGACACACTTTATTACCGACCCGTGGCTGGTAAAATTCAAATTGCACGAGCCGCGGCAAAACCCATGCGGGCAGTTAACGGGTTGACTTGCAATAGTTCTGCTACACTAACGCTGTGTGGTGCAAGCCATAAGCTTACTAAGGATTATTTTTAATTATTTATAAGGTAATATGTGGAAGGTAAAGTTCAATATTATGTCACTTTATTATTGACCCGTTGCTGGTAAAATTCAAATTGCACGAGCCACGGCAAAACCCATGCGGACAGTTAACGAGTTGCCTTGCAATAGTTCCGGTAAACTAACACTGTGTAGTGCAAATAAAGAGCTTAGAACAGGTTATTTTCAATTATTTTATGGTAATAATTTTGTAGTGGTACTAGCAACTATTAGGCTACTATACTTGCACTGCTCTGACAGAGTGATTATGAAATGTTCTTTTGTCTTTAGATATTTGCAATATAAGATCAGAGAATACTTCTTCTTGGCGTTAAAAGAGCTCAAAAGCTTTACAGTGAAAAGTTATTACTTAATCTATTTATCGGAAAATTTTCCCGCGACCTCCAACAAAGTTTCACAACTGTCACGTTATGATAACAATAAAGCTACAAATTAATCAAACAGTTGAAAACAGCAGGAATTTCCCTTCCATTTATTTTTTAGATTGAGTTTCGAAGTGTTTCGAAGTGTATCATAAACTTTTTCTTCTTTTGAGTGCTTATTTTTAACAGTTATTTCTCGCTAGTAAAATTATTCACAAAGATTTTATTATCTGTATGCGTATTGTATATTTTTATCATATATTATTTCTGCGTTATGCGTAAACCAAAATTTTATAACGGCTAAATCTATTTCATGCTATTACGCACACATATGATATATGTAATAGTACATTACGATACGGGTGATCTAAGTTGCCTATTACTGCATGGCGTGAAGTTAGCGCCAGAGCGAAGCGAGGGAAACGCCGTGCATAATAGGCAACTTAGATCACTAGTATCGTATTTTATTTTATAGTACGCGTGACATAAGTCCGCACGCACGCGGAAAGGCGTGCGTAAAGTGCGGGCTTAGGTCACAATTAATATAAATTTAAGACAATAGCATAAAGTTAAAAAACCGTGCAGTATTGTTCAGCAAAAAAAATATGTGGTCATAATTTAGTATTTATTAAATCGCTCTCGCTGTATATGTACTTGTACCACACACAATATACAGAAGACGCGTTGTTCACGTGAACATAGCTTAGCTCCGTAGGTATAGTTATAGCCACTGTGGGATAATTTGTCTAAGCTTAGTATCTTTTCTTTTGACTAAAATATATGATCTAGGATTTCAGTACCATATATTTTTGGGATTATGTACTAAATAAACGTGTTTTGAAATTTATGATTGTCCTAAATCACACATTTTCGGCTTAATATAAAATTCTGTTCTATTTTTATAAACCTTTTGGTAAGCACATTTTAAAATGGGTGTTCAGGTCGAAATTAAAAGTAATTACTATTTTTGTTTGTATAATAGCGAACAAGAAACTTTTTTATAGGCCTATAAAAACTTAAAACATTTAAAATATTTAAACTTAAAATATTATTACAAACTTAAAACATTAAAAAATACTATAAAAAACTTAAAACGCTTTCTACACTCCCCACAGTAGATTTTTTTTCTTGTGTCGTGGGTGCCATGTACACACATATACACGAATACAACAATACCCAGACCCAGAACAGAAATCTAAATTCATCATTTAGATGTCTGCCTGCGCTGCACTGCGCGTCAGACCGGTATGTTAACCGTGCCACGCGGGTTGTCATTAAGTTGTTTTAAGTAGACATCATGAAAATCTAGAATAATACACACTTCCACGTTCCCGTACAGTTCCAGAGTTCAAATAATCCAACGTCCATCGACCAGAATCGATCCAGAATCGCAAAGGATCACACACTCCTCAGGATTGCCTTACTTCGCGAGTGTCTTAAAGGCTGCATTTGATTTTGATTATTTTATTATCTATTTCTACCAGCGTAAAGTGCTTCTGTGGTTGGAAACATACTTATCCGAGGTGATCCAACTAAGTCCACATGGGTACCAATACATTAAGGGCCTCCGGTGAGACGTTGGTCTTATCTGGGTTCGATCAGAGGTATCCATGGGATGTGGTTACTTACCCACAGGATATTAAAAAAAAACCTTAAACATTGAGCCATAGAAGGTTCAACATTTTAAATAAGCAACGTCATGATAATCTGGGGTAATACACCCTTATACAATTCCCGTAACGTTCCACAGTTCAAATAATCCACCGTCCATCAGTCAGCTAAGCGCAGTAAGGAAATACAAAACGATCCAGAATCACAAAGGATCGCACACTCCTCAGGATTGCCTTACTTCGCAAGTGTCTTGCCTGCATCTATTAATTATGTTGTGAGTTTGGATGCGGTATTATTTTATGAGCATTTATTTACCTATTTATGCCTATTAAGTACCTGTGTTTTGATCCGAAGGGCGCCATATTTATCTGAGGCGTTCTACCTTAGTCTTTAGGGGTAGCTATGAGTTTGTTGTGTTAATAAGACTGATCGTATTTGGGTAGATTACGTAAATACTAGCTAAGCGTAGTAAGGAAATACAAAACGATCCAGAATCACAAAGGATCGCACACTCCTCAGGGTTGCCTTACTTCGCGAGTGTCTTGCCTGCATCTATTAATTATGTTTCGAGTTTGGATGCGGTATTATTTTATGAGCATTTTTTTACCTATTTCTGCCTATTAAGTACCTGTGTTCAGATCCGAAGGGAGCCATGTTTATCTGAGGCGTTCCACCTTAGTCTTCAGGGGTAGCCATGAATATGTTGCGTTGGTAAGACTGATCGTATCTGGGTAGATTACGTAAATACCAGCTAAGCGTAGTAAGGAAATATAAAACGATCCAGAATCACAAAGAATCGCATACTCCTCAGGATTGCCTTACTTCGCGAGTGTCTTGCCTGCATTTAATGCTGCTCTTTTAAGATAAAAATAAAAGTGGCTATGGTGTCGTCCGATTCGAATCATTAGGGTTAGTAATGTTTCCACCACCATCGCCTACCGTATTTGGCGATACCTTGTACATTTAGCCACAATTCTAATCTAAGAAAACTCATGAAAAACCTTATTTATATACATAATTCGTCTGTCAGCTAAGCGTAGTATTAAAATACAAAACGATCCAGAATCACAAAGGATCGCACACTCCTCAGGATTGCCTTACTTCGCGAGTGTCTTGCCTGCGCTTTGTTGTAGAGTTTGGATGCGGTATTATTTAATTAAACGTCGTCCAGTTTGTGTAAATTGTGGGTATGTGTTGCCAGGTTGAACGAGTATGGTACGAACAGAGTATCACCGTCACACCTCTTTCTAGCATAAAGCAGTCCTTGGCTTTTAGTAGCAGTGCTTGCTTTTAATGAAGACAATTTTAGTCCTCCGAAGAAGTAATGAGCACCTGTGATTTACTTCAGATAAGAACCCACGTTCTAATTGAACTTGCTTACAGATGTCCAAGGGCGACAGTGGCCACTAACCATTAGATGCAATGCATGCTTAGTTATTACATCAATAATATAAAAACGTATTTGCCGCAACCCTTTTTACGTCCCACTGCTGGGCATAGGTCTTCTCCCAAAACTGAGGGAGGCCTGGAGCGTATTCCTCCACGCTGCCTTAATGCATCTTGGTGGAAGGGATACGGGTTAGTGGCCAACCCGTGTCGAATGTTTTCCGTCCTCTCCGGCCTCCAACAAGGTTTAACTGCTATCCAACGATAACAACCGGGACCGACAGCTTAACAGCCCTCCAAATAACGGAAACGCGCATGATTTTTTTGCCACTAGCGGTCACCCATCAACCTTCCGACCGCGCCCTACGTTGCTTAATTTTGTAGATCAGTTAAGACATACGCAATCCGCAGGGATTTGCGCACTTCGTGGTTATCACAAAGGTTAGTACAAATAATATAATTTGTTCTCATCAAGAGTCTACCCAGTTAATTCATCTCTGATCACAGACCAACTTTTGCAAAATTACTTGCATGAAATCTTGCAAACTTTGTCCGCATAAAATCACTCAGTCGCATAAGAAAACTTCTACGAGATAATCCATCCCTAAGACTTCCTATCTCGTCGAGGAATTCCGATAGGTAGGTATCCATTTTCCTTCGATCAACAGGTTGGAGATATCAATCGTTGAAGTTCGCTTGCTTCCTGCAAATCATCAATGTTATTGTATTGGGTTTTCAGGTGCGTTTCTGAAAGTGGTGAATGTCTTCCTGATTTAGCATGATGTAACATAGACGTTAGAAGTTTCTGTCTGTGTGGGCTGATATTGGTTTGAAAAATGGTCATGCCAACACTGACGTGCAGAAGTTCAACTCAGATTTTAAAGGGTATCAGGAGAGGGAAATATAATAAAAACGATAAATTTAAATAGACTTAAATGTGACTCGGCATCACATTTGATCGTGTTATAAAAAACCTCCCGAACTAAGTAAGTCTTATAACAGCAGTATCATGCAATTTAGTAGTCTGGACAGAAAAGTTCGAAAAATATCACTGATCTGGTTTATTCTACTGTAGTTTATAGATAAATCTGACCGATTTTAGAGAAGATTTCAGTCTTATTTGAAATTTCTCATTATCGATGTTACTAACCAAGCGACAATATCTACCAAAGAAAAAAAGTTACCACATCCATTCCCATAACTCATCATACTTCTTGCACCATTTCTTCCAAGCTTTGTGCATTATTGTTTCACAGGCAAATCTCTCAGTTTCTTTGTACGCTGCCTTATTTAAGCCACCAAGCTTACTCGTATCTGGGGCTTTATATTGAAACGAATTCTGATGAAACGTCTCTTGTTCCAACTTGGTCTTGATAAGTTGCGTTTCAAGTTTTTCAATTAATTTTTGGCTTCGACGCTCCCGTTTCGCTTCGTTTTGTTTTTTGTTCGTTCGTTTTGTTTGTTTGTTTTGATTTCTTTCGCTCCGTTTGTTTGTGACAGTTATATTTATATAAAAAGTTTAAGTTTATAAAAACATGAATGCAATCTACCGTTTAGTTATGTACAATTATAATTGTTTTTAACCCAATTAGTATTAATGTCTGATACCTAACGTGCTCTACCTTTTTATAACTTTCTTACTAAAATATCACGGTATTGATCACCCGTTTATTACAGTCCCACTGTTGGGCAAAAATCTCTTGAGGTTAAAAAGCCAGAGGTCAAAATGTATAGGGTCACAATTTAATAGTTATGACTGGCAGAACGTAGAAATTCAAAACTGGTAAAACTCAAAATTTTATTAGTGGTAACAGTATGAAGATGTTTATTACTTTTACACAATGTGACTTCTTAAATTACGTATTTATGATAATACATTATTTAGTATTATTGGGTATCTTGACCAAATAATTAAAATGCTGCCTCATTTCCTAAAAATTAAAAAAATTTAAACTTGATACGCTTTCTACACTCACGACTCACGTTACCATGGACATACACATACAAGAACACCCAAACACCTAGACCCAGAACAGAAATCTAAATTCATCATTTAGAAGTCTGTCTGGCCGGGAATCAAACCCGGAACCCAATGCGCATCAGACTGGTTTGGAAACCGTTCCGCCACGCGGCTCACGCAATCAAATTAAGAATTAATAAATATCAAATATTAGTTCCAATGGTGTGGTATCATACTATTAATCCAACCATACTCAAGGTTGCGAACCAACCATATAGTTTGTAAAGCAATGACGCCACTCAGCCATAAGCTCTGGCATCGCGAGAGTAAAAGCACAACAAAACTTGATAAAGCTCCAAGTTTATACAGGGTGTGGGCTTAACGACTTGCGATTGTCAAGTTATTTATTTAACTTTTGAACTTTAAATGATAAATATAATTTGTTTTCTTTAATTTTGATTAATTTCGTCATAAGAGAAGTTTCTTGTAGTATGGAACTTATTTTGACAATTTTATTAATCGCTATATTACCTATATAAAAAAAATCTATATCGTTAATCCTTGTCCCGCGAGTTGCTTTGATCGATTTTGATGAACTTAGTATCTTATATATTATTTTTTTGTTAAAAATTTTTCATATTCATAAATTAGTAGACGGCCCATGAGTTATAATACTTAATAATATAAATATATTATTACGTAAAAAACGTAAAAAGAAAGATAAAGAATAAGAGTAATAAGGCTTTAACTTTAGTCATCGTAAGACCATAAGTAAAATGTACAAGCACATGATTATGAAGCTCTTAGCTTATACAGGGTGTGGATTTAGCGGAGTTACAATAAATTCCCGGGAGAATTACCGCAGGAACTGTAAATCTTATGTGAGCGCTTTATTACACCTGCGCGACTACGTCATTGGAGATGGGAGTGCAACGCGTTCTCAGAAAGTTTTATAACTAACTAATTAAATTAGCTTATTTATAGTAAGTAGTTTTGTCTACTGAACGTAGTCTTTGAAGTAGCGAAGTAGTAGTAAGTATGAGCACCCCTTACACATCAGCAAAAAGTGGGAATATTACTTCATAACAAACGATTTAGAAGTATAATTTTTAATGCAAATAGTTTAGGAGCTGCGAAAAATTTATTGCTACTTTATACATATAGTTTTAATGTTATATTATGTGTTTTTTTGTGTAACCTAACCTAACCTAACTACAAGAGACACGAGCCTCTTGATGGAATGTCGTGACATATGCTTTTTAACTTTTGCAAGAAAAGGTTGGATTAATAAAACTTCTTACACCTTTTTTGACTAAAATAATCAAATTGTACTGCGGAACTCAACTATAAATCCACTTCATCCTTTGCCGCGCCGTTTTCCATTGTATCATTTTTGTTTTTGGTTACAGTAAAAAGTTAATTATTATTATAATTATTAACATGGAGAATATAATGTAGAGACAACTGCCTGCCTTGGTTTCATTTTTATATATAAGTAAGTAAAACAATACAATACAAGAGTACAACACATAATCAACGGTAATTCTATCCTCGCGCGATTATGTATACAACCCTTTTATTCATATTATTTAATTAATCCTGAGTATCATTCCCCTTGTTTCAAACAAAGCAAACATTACTCGTACACGAAGAAAAACAAAGCGCAATAGCTTCCCTTATTATAAATAACTAAGCCGTTTTATCGCGCAGTAAGCAGTCTCTTCGTGCACTAAGTATGAAATAATCCGAACTCATCCCGCCACTGCATAATTATACTGCAACAAGTTTTAAGCAAAATGCAGTAACTGCAATGTGAGTACGATAATAAAGTCTAGTTAAATGCGTATAAAATATATTCAGGGCCCGTTTCCTTTATGATGTGTGTATTGTTTTTGAGTAGAAACAACTGAATTTTTTCTTGTAACAGTTTTTTTAAAATGTTTTTTAGACTGCACAACGGAGATAAACAGCAATAAATAAATAAATAACGCTCCACACTCATAGCCCCCCGGCAGAATTTCTCTTGTGTCGTGGGTGCCATGGACAACACACAAGACAAGGACACACACACACACACACAGACCAAGAACGGAAATTTAAACTCATTCAAATTTCCGCCTCGCTGGGAATCGAACCCAGGACCCTCGGATTAGCGGTCCGGCGTGTTAACCATTGCGCCATCCGGGTCCGGCAATTATAGTGATTGAACTTAAGCTTTTAATTTAAAGCCTCTGAAGTTCGAAACCAGGCACATATCTCTGATATTTTCCAATCCTACATTCGCTTGAGAGTTATTTAAAAAGTTTCATCAACTCTACCAATGCACTTGGAAAGTGGTAGACAATGGTCTAAGCTCATCTCACATTATTACTAAAATTTCATGAATTAAAAAACATTTTTTTAAATTAAATCTTAATACATTTAATATCCTTGCAATAAAATTAATTGAACAATTTCGGAAAATATTTTGAAACATTAAATCTTAACACGATTAATTTCCTAGCAATAAAACTCTTCGAAAGATTAGATTAGATTTTAGATTAGATTAAGATTAGATTTTTAAAAATTAAATCTTAATACAATTAATATCCCAACAAAAAAATTATTGAACAATTTCAGAACATATTTTTAAAAAGTTAAATCTTAACACAATTGATAACCTAGTAATAAAATTCATTGAACAATTCAGAACACCCTGTATATCAATAGATTTATTGTGTTCCGCTACACACCTGCTCCCGTTGACCAATGGCGTCTTTTTGTTTATCTGCTATACATTTACATATAATGAGATACGTCTGAGAAATACTTTCTACGGGAATATTTTTTCTGGACGCTCAATGTATTGAATTGTATGATTTTAAGTTTGTACTATATTTGTATGCGAATTTGTATGGATTGGTATTTTCTATGTCTATGAAGAGTAAGACTAAGTTTCGTTATCCCATTCATATCTGTATATAGTGAGAGGAGGGGCGTGAAATGCTTAACAATTTCATTGTGGTTCGACTCCGGGTGCACCGTAGACACACCTATTACTTACCAGAACACAGCAGCGCTGAATA
This sequence comes from Urbanus proteus proteus, assembly GCA_018251915.1. Classification (NCBI taxonomy): domain Eukaryota; kingdom Metazoa; phylum Arthropoda; class Insecta; order Lepidoptera; family Hesperiidae; genus Urbanus; species Urbanus proteus. The sequence continues at coordinate 10,638 of DWPV01001455.1, forward strand.
CTGCTGTTATAAGGCTATAACAGCAGTATTAAGCGCTGCTGAGTTCTGGTCTGAAGGGTGTGGTAAGGGAGACAGACTTATTCGAGGCGTTCCACGATCGATCGTATAAATAAACTAAGATTATTAATATGATAATATCAGAACATGTTACAAAAAACCGTTAAATTAAATAGCTTCATTAAAAAAACATTTATGTAGGTACATTATATACTAATTTTAATTTTCTCTTACGACTGTAAAATCCCCCTGGTTTTTTTATTCCGTGTAAACAAGACCCCGTGTTATCAGTGTGAACCATTGAAAAAAATATTTTATTATGTTGTAAAATAAGCCATTTTGTTTTATGATAACCCTGCACACCATAACCCAGTGAAATGAGATGCGTCTCGCTCAAATTATAATTTGTACCTTATAAAATTGTTTTTGCAATGTCTTTTTCCTGACCCGATTCTTTCTGTTTTTAGTCTCAGATAAATAAAATAGGTAGATTACTCACCGCCTTGTATTTGAGTGAAGCCAAAATCTATAAAGAATCTACGCTACTTTCATGTATTTATGTGTTTATAAACCGACCATTTTAAAAATGGCTACATTTTTTTGTTAGGAATGATAGATCTACCTACTTTATTTATCTGAGTTTTTAGTGTTGTTTTTAAATTTTTATTATTTCTAAAATTTCTATTTTTTGCTAGATTTCTTTTGTTTTATTTGTTACTTGTTTATTTCTTTCCATTATTGTTTATTGAATTTTGAGGAATGAAAATTAAATCCAGTAGAAACAAATTTTAATTTTAGGAAACAGTTGTGTAGAATTAGTTTTTTATTATGTTATAAATTAAGCCATTTTGTTTTTGAATTCCCTTAACGCCAAAACTCGGTAAAATGAGATATATCTCTCTCAAATTATAATTTGGACATTATAAAATTGCTTTTGCGAGGTCTTTTTCCTGACCTGATTTCTGTTTTTATAGATGCCTTGGGTTATTTTCAAGCATACAATTTTAAATGTGCATTTTTTTGCGAGATTTCATTATTTATTTTTTTACTTGTTTGTTGATTTCCTTCATTGTTTATTAAATATGAAATTTAATAACTTAAAATATGCCAGAATTGAGAATTAATATTACAAACAGGGACATAAAACTTGCCAGCTTTTCTCCTCGATTTTTCTTTCGATTTTATTCATTTCTATATAAATAAATAATAAATAAATAACGCTTCACACTCACAGCCCCACAGTAGGATTTTCTCCTGGGTGCCATGGACAACACACAAGATAAGGACACACACCCAGACCAAGAACGGAAATTTAAACTCATCATTCAAATTTCCGCCTCGCTGGGAATCGAACCCAGGACCCTCGGATTAGCGGTCCGGCGTGTTAACCATTGCGCCATCCGGGTCGTCTATGTGTGAAATATGATTGTTTAGATAGTAACTGTTCTACAAAATTAAGCAATATCAAGCACAGTTGGTATTTGAATGGGCTCCTTTTTACGATTTAGGTAACACGTTAATCCGACGGTCACGGATTTTATAATTGGATAATGGTCATTAAACGTCAGAGATATTATAAGTATTTTAAATAGATCTGACAGGTTGGACACTGCTCCACCTAAACTAGTAGTTATGCGGAAACGTGTTAAAATGAAGTACCTATTTTATGTTGACGAGGGGGAAACCTTCACAGGTGAAGTTCTTACCTAATTCTAGAAATTCTTGCCTAACAGCAGATCAAAAATGGGTGGTCGGTACCGGATTTGAAACAATGTTAATTTTTTTTAAATAAAATTAAGTAGCAAACGAGCATGCAGTCAAGCTAATGGTAAGTCATCACTGAGTTAGACATTAGTAACTAACTCCGTATAGAGCTACCTAAAACTGTTCGTAAGATGTGATTTTGAAATAACTTTTTACTCTATGAATACGAAAGTATACACGATACCTATAATAAAAATGCAATTTAAAAAATTGTCTGTCTGTTTGTTTAGCTGAGGTAATCTTCTAAATGGATGGACCGATTTTGACGGGACTTTCACTGGGAGATAGCTAAATGTCTAAGGTGTAACATTGGCTACTTTAAATTAAAAAAAAACATTAGCACGCATTTCACTTGCATGTAAATTATTATATGCATTCCTTTATGTTTTTTTCATTAAATATGTATTCCTTTTTACTTTTTTAACGCGGGTGAAACCGCAGGCATCCGCTAGTAAAATAATAATTCTAGTGTGTATGTAGTATATTGTCTATGAACGTTGTTTGTGTGTGTTCAGATCTCAACATAATGCACCGTTTTAATTACACGGAAACATAAAAAAATATATTTCTTTTTAAAGTAACTATATAAAGTAGCTCGTCTAATAAATAAAGATTAAAGTAAATAAATTTTCTCAACTAAATTAGGTTGCCGTCTCACCCGTCCGATTAATTCACTAGCATCGATTTAATGTGTTGGCGCCGTAACTCCAGATTCCTAATGTTGGTAAGGTACGTGTTTTATTTACAGCTATAAAACTAATTTTACGAGCGACGTGATATGAATTAAAATCAGATTTTTTTAATGTTAAATAAAAGTGCAATAAAAGTAAAAAATATATGGTTTTAATAAAAATATTTTAATATTTTTTTAAACATTCACGTAAATATATTTTTAAATATTTGCGTTGAATGTTTCAAATTTTAAAAATAATTTTCAAAGTCTTCGAAATAATGACAAAAAAAAAATTTGGATTTACAATAGTAAATCAATTTGTTCTTTCATTTTTTTAATTCAAACGACACGAATATTTTCTATATTATATAAGTGTACCTTACTTGTACTTAATAAATTTGCTTTTACTTACTCTGATTTCAATACAAATAAAAATAAAAGCTTGTAGAAAACATGAGAAAATATACTATTAGTTCATTGTCGTTTGGAAAGCAATTTAATATTTTTTAATTGTTAATTGTTTATCGCTACTCGTGTATGGTAAGACAGAAGCTTATCTCGGAAGCATAAAATATTTCAACTAGCTTTTGCCCGCGGGTTCGCATGCGTTCAATTACATATAAACCTTCCTCTTTAATCACTCTATCTTTTTAAAAAACGGCATCAAAATCCATTACGTAATTTTAAAGATCTAAGCACACATAACACTTTGCACATAACACTAAGCACTTTGTTTGTGTTGTAGATGTAGTGATAATGAAATATATCGTTTATAGCATATTGCTAACTCGCTTGTGATACAACAAGTGATCCTCAGATTCTTAGAGGCGTCTGTGACTAATTCAATTAAACTAATCAGATCGATACGTAAAAGAAAGCTCGGTCGGTAACGATGAAACACGTTTTTATATCAAAACACTTAAGAGGTGGTTTCACTGACCGTATAATATTAATTGTCGTAAAAGAGTATATTTTAACTGATAGATTCATAGAAAAAATGCTATTATTTGTTATAAAAATAATGCGAATGTAGTCATACTGAGAATATGTACTAAAATTGCCAAATAATAAAAATATACGAAATTTGGTTGTTGGTTGGTTCGTTACTTTGCGTTATAACAGCGGTGTTAAAGTTTAATCAAGAAATCGATCCATATAAAAATATATTTATAGATTATTAAACGTATTATTCGTTCGTATTAGACGTACCATTGTTATAAATATAATTATGTTTGTTTGCATGCCTGAATCTAGTATGATTTGATGTTTGACAAAAAAGTTAAGGAGTATTTTATTTTTTATTGTATTTTTTTGTATTTTTTATTTTGTAATCGCATCATCTCATATATCAATAGACTTGAAATTCAAGTCTAGTGTACAGTTTCTCTAATAACCTCTGTTCCAAGATCGGTTCATTACACCGATATGTTGACAGTGAATAATCAACACTATATTTGTTGATACGTATTATATATTATACTAGCTGATCCCCGCGGTTTCACCCGCGTTAAAGAAGTAAAAAGACGTACTTATTTTAACGCATATACTTTTATTGACTAAAGTGACTAAAAATTTATTTTGAAGTCACAAACAGACATTTCAATTTTATTTATTTGTATAGACTATGCACCGCGCTTTAACCCGCGTTTAAAAATTTACATAAAAATTGCGTAATTCTCGTATTTTTTAATACTCTTTTGGCAAAAATACGTAACACAATGTTTGAAAAAATAATTTTGACTTTAATTTGTAATAACTTTTAATGAAGTAGATAGATTTTAATGAAATTAAGTCTAAATGTTAATTTAAGATACGTACTATGAACATTTTTACAATTTCTTGAAATCAACTCAGATGATTTGATTTGATACGATTTTCCACTAAGAGACACACAAACAGACAGACAGAAATTAAAAAAACATATAGAAATTTCTATGATTACTTATACCTTGTCCCTTATTTTTTTTCAAATATATGCGATGTATTGACAAACTGATTCATTTTTACTATACATAAGGATATAAAACAAAAATGTCTATTTACGCAACTTTTAACTTTATTTCCTTGGACCAGAGTAGCAGTTTCCGTGCAGACCAACCAAGATGCAATGCATATGCAGACAAACTTTGAAGTTTATTCAATTAAAACAAAGTTTAAATTCGCTTGTATCTACGGTTTGCACACGTCTTCAAGTTTTCCTAGTGTATGTTAATTAAACATTACATGTTATAGAATATTTAATTACTTAATTATGTCAAGCCTTTGTGATTTGACTTAAGGTACTACTGTCATACTTATTATTGTCTTAGAGCAGTAAGCGCTGCTGTGTTCTATATGCTGCGTGACGGAGTGGTTCCATACCGGTCTGACGCGTAGTCCCGGGTTCGATTCCCGGCCAGACACTACCTGTCTGGTCGGTTTACATTTGTGTTCTGGGTCTGAGTGTGGGTGTTCTTGTATTCGTCTTTGTGTATCTCTATCTTATATTTCGCGTGTCCAATTTTTTTTATAAACAATGCAGTTGTAAGTGTGGTGGACTACATGTCTACCTTATAGCAAGTGTAAAAAAATATAACCTGGAATCGAACTCAGAACTCTGCTTAATAACACGAGTGACTTTAAAAAATAAGTTTACGTTAAAGATAGAAGTTAAAATTTGTAAAAAAATAAATGTCTTACACCTACGTAACGAAACAGAATATTTTGAACTTTAATTGACGTGAATAGGGTTCAATTTTGTTCCGTGTTTCAGATGCGGCATAAACTATACCACAGGTTCCCAAACTTATTCGTCTATTTTGAGTAAATTTAAGCGTCTCCGAAAACAATACAGAAGTAGATTTTTTTGTCATGTAATGTTGGTCTTGAATAACACAACTCCCTCTCTTCTCGTATCTTAGGAGGCGAATAAGAGACAACATCCAGGAGATGGACAGCAGCGTCTTCCTGTGTAACATCAACACCAACAGCGGTCACCAACTCGCATGTCAGGCGCGCTGACTATTGACTAAATTTCCAATTAGCGGAGCCCGTTATTTAGCACTAAAGTTCAAAAAACTGATTAATGAAATCGATACAATATGGACGGATTGCTTTAAAAAAATACGGAAAAAGTCATAAGCTTTCAAAACTTTAACAACCTTACACTCTTAGCTCTATACTGGATCTTTTGGCTTTCAGTACCCATATGACGTCACACCAAACTTTGAGAGCCACTAGCCCACACCTACAGAAGTAAGAAGATAGCGGACGTAATGAAACAAGTAATTTATTGATGCTTATCTGCTTACAGAAATTAGTCGCTCTGAATTTATTATTACCAACAGTCCCGTTTGACTAATTTTGTGTATAAAATGCCAAGTTCCTGAAAAAACTGGGTTTGTAATATTATTTATTTATTTCATCATCATCATCATCATCAACCCATTATTGTCCCACTGCTGAGCACGGGTCTCCTCTAAGTGAGAGGGATTTTAGGCCTTAGTCCACCGCGCGGGCCAAGTGCGAATTGGTAGACTTCACACACCTTTGAGAACTTTTTTTTAAGAACTCTTAAATTTGCAGGTTCCCTCACGATGTTTCCTTCACCGCACAGCAAGTGATAAATAATATCTAATACGCACATAAATCAGAGGTGCGTGCCGGGGATTTGAACCTAGGACCTCTTGATTGAGAGGCCAAGTTTCAACCATTAGGCTATCACTGCTCATTCAAACTTATGTGCTTATAATTTGTTCATAATTATTAATTTTAACAATGAAGGAACTTCATAAAATGTACCCATAAAATTTGACCATAACAATTTAAAGTGAAAGCTAAATACTCTTATTGGCAAGTTCGTAAAAGCGCTCCTAATGCTAAGAGATCTATGCTAAGTTCAAACTGGGAGCTAAGTATAGAAAGTGAAGTCATCTTAAGGATGTATAGATCTCAAATTTACAAATCCCCACAAGGGATAAGGGGTAAACATTAAGCTGGTTTAATTATTTTTCATGTTAAGTATGTCTCATAAAAAATACCGTGAGAAGTAGTAACGACAAAAACTCGCAGAAAAGATTAAGATTATTTGTTATTTATTGCATGTTTGTTATTAATACTTCTTTATAATCACGAATAATATTTCAACTCCTTACACCAAATTAGTTTTAGTTTTTAATTCGTCTCATCTGGTTAAATATCCCAAAAAAATCTACTGATATGAATCAAGAAAGCACTTCAAAACACGAATACACAATGTGCACACGCAAACGTAGCTATAAATAAAAGTACAAAAATAATTTATAAGTAATGATTTTCCTCGATTAGTCGGAAAAGCTCAATGACCTCATAGAACCAAAGCGTTTATTTAACTACCTCTTAGAATCCATTAATTGGTGCATTTTTCCATGAAAATGGTAAATAGCATTTTATATATTTTTATGATAGGCTTGCAGCAAGTAGCTTTGTTATGTAGAACCACTTTTACAATATTTTAGAGCCGGATTGTTAAAAATACTCTAACGCTCAAGTTATGTTAAGACTTATAAGAATGAACGTTAAAAAGCCTCTAACATTCGTTTCATGTTAACGCGAATGTGTATTATTCGTTTTTGTTAATATACAAAAACGTATATTAACAAAAACTAATAATACACATTCGCGTTAATGATACATATAATTAATATTGTTTATTTTAGTTTTTATTATCACATTAATGTTCGAAATTATTGTTTTCATTAATCATTTTCCCTTGAAAAGTATTAGAGTTTAGGGAACTTTAAGTTAGTGTATGAATTAATTACCAAAGTGTTTAATTATAGCACGCATTTGCTATTTTACCATGTTAGGCATTCCAAAACGAGAGCAAACACTGAAACCATAAAAGTAACTTCCTTTAAACAACTATGTGTAACTTCGAATAGAGCTTTGAGTCAGCATTTATTTTGTAGCCGTTTAGTCGTTGATGGCGTGGTGTTTGTGAGCGAGTTTTCCAGAAGGGCAGCCTGCACGTTCTCTATAAATACGTGGATTCAGCTTTCAGAGTTTCAGTCTAGCGGCGCTATCTGCAGCGATCACACTCCACTCACCAGCCACAGCCAAACAAAACAACATGTCTCTGGAACGTCAAGTCCGCGCTAAGGTGAGGCATTTAAAAATAGACCACTTTTTTATTCGAAAAAATAACTTTGGTAAGTGTTTTTTATTCGTATCTTCGTTTGTAGCTCGCTGCCAAGCGCAACCCAGAACAGGAGAAGGAATGCCAGGAATGGATCGAGTCCGTGCTGGGCGCTAAGTTCCCCCCTGGTGAGATCTTCGAGGATGTCCTCAAGGACGGAACTGTCCTGTGCCAGCTCATCAACAAGATCAAGCCTGGCTCCGTCCCCAAAATCAACACCTCCGGTGGACAGTTCAAAATGATGGAGAACATTACCAAGTGAGTTAAAGTTTTATATTGTTTTATCAAAAAAAAATTTAGTCATTTATTGCATTATAATGTTATACAAAATATTTATGGGAAAAAATGTTATTACAAATCTTCATAGTTTCCTACCTACCTTAACATATTTCTTATAGAAATAGTCGACTTTACATAAGCTTCTAAGAAATATCGTTGAAGAACAAAGTAAGAATCTTGTGAAAGATTATATGACTATTGGTATTATATAGTTAATTTATTTTTACAGCTTCCAAGCGGCCATCAAAGCATACGGTGTCCCTGACATCGATGTGTTCCAGACCGTAGACCTGTGGGAGAAGAAGGACATTGCCCAGGTCGTCAGCACACTGTTCGCACTTGGCCGTGAAGTGAGTATCAAAAATATTACAGCATAAGAACTTTGCTACTAGTCAAATCACCAAAAATGCCCATAAAATTTTCGCACAAATTCAAAGTGACTAATACTTTCGATATTTATTGGAAGACCGCTAAAAATACTGTATTAAAGATTTTGAGGAAGCTTAAGATAAACAAATTATGAAATTTTAAAGATGTATAAACAAGTTCATGATAGCATCCGTTTACAATCTCATTTATTCTAAACATGCACAGTAATACGAATGGTATTGACGAGTTTACAAATTGTTTGTTATAAAGATACGTTTCGAGTTAGTGTATTTGAAACTTTGCCAATTCCAACGGCGATTTACGACCTTACTGCAACATTACCTCACTTTTCACAAATATTCAAGGCCAAGTTCTTAGAGCCTAAGATTAAATTCCCAGAAAGTTTACCTATATCTAATATATTTTGGGTTTTTGACAGACATACAGGCACTCTGAATGGAGCGGCCCCTACCTCGGACCCAAGCCCGCTGAAGAGTGCAAGCGTGACTTCTCTGAGGAGGTCCTCAAGGCCGGTCAGACCATGATCGGTCTCCAGGCTGGCTCCAACAAGGGTGCCTCCCAGTCCGGCCAGAACATCGGTGCCGGCCGCAAGATCCTCCTCGGCAAGTGAGCACCACGCCATCTAGTGTCAAGTGATATTAATTGTAAGATAAGATATTTTTGTACAAAACTGTGGACGCTATAGAGGGACAGGCATAGTGAATATCTAGTCGAGAGTGATGTGTAAGATTTTTATTTTCTTGTGTATAACAAGAGAATGTAAAAATTTGTTGTGTACCTGGTTGTTTACATAATGGATACGTAGGTATGCCATGTAGCGCGGAATTGATTTGTTGATAGGATAAGAAACCTTATTTATTTATTTCCATTTTATTATTTTCTTTTGTAATAAAATTTATCTTATATTGCTGTTTTTCTTTTATTTGTTTACATTATTGCTGATATTCTGATTATTTATAGGTATTAAGGTTGGTTCTTTAAATAAATTTAACTATATTTGAAAAAATATGCAATACGCAATCGACAGCGTTAATCTGTTATTGTACTGGTTTAGTTCTTTTATAACTGGCCATTTTACGATTATAAGATGTTATCCTATTATAATAGCCCACTTTGATAGGCTTTTGTAGCTAAATTTCAAAATAAATATTTATTAATTGTTCGTTAATTCTAAACTGAAACAACTCTACTTTATTAGCAATACACGAGAATAAGAAGAAAAGTAGAGTAGTTATTGTTACAGCCTAATTGGGGTGTCCTAATTGTTTTGTGCCTAGCAGTTTTTCTTTTGTTTTACTAAGAAATATATTTCAAGTTAAACAAAAATATAGAGTTTTGAACCCATAATACGGGCTAGGTTATTGAGTTTTGCCTAAATTGCTGAGCCTGGATCATACCACACCACTATATATAATTAGTATTGGTTAGTGGCCAAGATACATGTTGATTGTTTTTATGTCTGAAGGTCTACGACGAGGTGTATAGAATCCAAAAATATTCACAAAAACTTTAAACAGTAGTGAATAATTTATTTAAGAATTATTAATATAGAATCCATGTTTGATTGTTGCAATACAGAAAAATAAACCAGTTTGACCATATACAACCTTTTACGTCTTATATTTTTATAAAATAGATCTAGAAAACGAGCATGCAATCTACTTGGTAAGAAGTTACTGCTGCCCACGGATATCTATCAACCCAATGTAAAATAAAGTCCTATATGAAGTAGGCCACAGATTCTTTGATATTTCTTAGAACCAAGTAACGAGTTCTCGTTAATCTCGTCTCTACCTTACC
>DWPV01001456.1:0-20690 GCA_018251915.1 Urbanus proteus proteus
GGAGTTGCAGGGAGGTAGCGTCGCTGTACTGTAGGTATCTTCTTGGTATTGCTATGGTATGCTTAGATCTTTTAAACTACGCAACAGATTTTGATGCGCGACAGTTTTGTTTAAGAGCAAAGTACGAGCATGCAATCGACATGATGGTAAGTGGTCACTACCACCAAGGGTATTCTTTAACCGACTCAGAATTCATGGGTTTCTACCTGAAGTTGATAAACCACTCCTGAGGACTATGATGGTTATCTCATATGTAAATCAGCCTGCATTCACATTCTACCACCTTCTTCTTGGTCGAATTAGACTACTTCTACCAAGTTCTACTACTTCTGTAGTTTACTTCTTTTTGTATCTTTTGACTATCATATTGTCTTTTTACCCGACCATTGGATTATAAATACAAAAATTTAAAGTTAAAACCACACATTAGGTACTTCCCACTTAGACGGGCATTCTACTTTCAATATTTCAATGTAAGTTCAATGTAATGTTTCAGTGACATTTGCTTCCAATTAACATACCAACAAATGATGCAATCTCTCTCACAATAAATTACAGATATGAGCCTAATACTATAAGGTATTATTCCTGATCAAATCTACAGAGCGCGGACAATTAAGAGTAATTGAAAATTTCGTTAGGCGACGATATTTCAAATTAAAATAGTTGTTTAACACGAAATGCGTGACTACTCTCTGTTCCTAAGGCGTGGTTCACACGCGACTGTTATATTTTAGTGATTCTCCTCAAAGCTTATGCTTATTTCTGTGAAAGGGTGTTGTTTATTTAATAGCATGTGACAGTAAACTGCTATTACAAAAAACAAGTCAAACTGATTTTATGAAAAAAACATAGTTTAACTCTGCGGTTTTTATACCAACTAGTAAAAGTTAACTGGTCATCATATTCCATCATAAATCATCAAAAAATTCCAAATTAAATTAAAGACAAGTATATATTTTTTTTAGCATTCTGGCATACACTGAGCATTTTAAACCGCTCTGTGTATACCAAGCCTTAACTATATGTTATTAGTAAGGGCAAAAAATCAGTGTGTTACTGATCCCTTTAAGTGAAAAATGGCTGTGACAGAAAGGTTAAGAGCAATAAATTTTGTTTCTTATAGCGATTTTAAGCTCAGTGGTTTTAAGACTGATTTAATACGGGCTTGAAAATTGTAAGCACTTTGACTTTTTTGTTATGACTGTTTTTGAGTTAAGAACCATTAAGTGTTTAAGCAGTTTTTACCCCAATATTATTTTCAATAATAGAAGTCATACAATTTATTAGTATAATGAAATATAGAATTATTTATTTGAATAGCCCCATGTTTTCTTTGGGTTATAAATTTTTAATATTTAAGCCTAACGATAAGGCAGACGGGCTACTTGATGGGAAGTAGTCTCCGTTGCCTATGGACATTAGCAACACCAGAAGAGCTGCCAATGCAGGCTTTGGGGGAGAGCTCTTTAATTGTATCTACATAGTTTTTTATAATATTTTAGTAGCAAATCAGCATATAGTACTGAGGCTAAGTGGCCACTGCTGCCATTAGGTGGGCTACATTCTAGCCTCGTAGTTCCGTTTGATAAAAAAGATAAAAAGGAAGAAAAAAATAATGTTATCATAAAATAAGTCAATAAGAAGTAAAGACTGATGAACATATATTTCCTGCATCACAAGAGTAAAAATATAACTTGCTATTTTATTATGTGGTGATCACAAATAACGAGTAATATGTGTTTTATGAGAAATAAACTCCCCGAGATCCGGGGTCGGTACCCTAAGATGGTCCATGAAAATTATGAACGGTATATTAAAAGCTAGCTTTTGTCAGCGACTTCGTTTATGCGATATTTCGGTGTTTTATGATACTCTTGATATTATAGTGTATATTCAATCAAAATTAAAAATATTTTATTCAAAGTAGATTCTTTGCAAGAATTATTTTTGATAGATCTCTTGTTCTTTTTCGTGAATAAAAAGTAAATTTGTAACAATTATTATATGTATTACTCACAAACCGTCAGTTATTGACAATAGGATTGCTTCAGATTGCTTCCAATTCATTATTCACATGAAATGAATCACCTATACCTATATTTTTTACAAACTTACATACACTGTTATTATATGGAAGGTAAATATTATAAAAACTACGCCACATATCCACTTTCTTTATTGGGGTTTATTGTGGTCGTGAACTCTTTATACGACTCCCTTTGGGAGAGCATTTCTTTTTAAAAAGTCGGCTACGTTGTCCGAGCGGACTGTAAACTTAAAGTACTTGTCTGACAACAACGGAAGCGATATTTTACGATCGCTTATTGATTTTTTGCTCCCATTAAAAACTCTTAGGTTCGGGTGGATTTAAAAAAAAATACCAGAATTTAATATTTTCACCACATAATGCAGAATTGTAGACTTCCATCTTAGTGAAGATTTTTAATAGAATTTTCACGTATTATTATTGTTATTATTTAATTTTCACGTAAGTATGTAGATTTCTTCATGATTTTTTCTATATTACATGTAGGGAACTGTATATTTACCTTTTTCACTTAATATGATTTCTAGCTAGTAGCGTTAGCTATAACTTTTTTCATATCCAATGCGGATTAGCGAGGAGGTAGTAAAATTAATTAGCATAGGTGACAAATTCTAGCTTACCACTTTAGGTCAAACAAGAACCTATCAATCAACCTTGGTCACTTAGAATTTTTTATAAGTTACAACGTTTATAGCTGAAGTGTATGTTTGAATAGGGCAGTTTTAGATGGTTTCTTGGAAAATACTAAAGTATGTTTTAACTGTTTGGACACGCATAATGGGCCATAATGACAAATTAATAAAAGTCTGTTATTGTGTAGTGTTGTGTAGTTCAAGTATCACTTTAGTAATAGTAAGTGTGATGACACTTACTACTACCAAAGTGATACTTGAAATTATTAGGTAAATTTAAATTAACCTCTTATTTATTTTTACAAAATCTCTTTCCTTAAAACCGTTTAAATTTAACCTGTTAAATTTCCTGACTGATTTAAAAATAGAAAGATTAAAGTGTCATTTAAAAAAATATATAAATAATGCTTTACTTTAAGACAATTTTGTCAGGGCCCACAAAGAACTACATATTTGTGTATAACATAGATAGAGGAAATCAAATACACCCTCGTCCCATACCACCATTAGATAAATTATATCATGAATCATCATAGGGTCAAAGTTGAACGTATTTCCTCGGTAAGTTATAAATCAAATTTATTTCCTGACTAGCTGAATCCCGCGGTTTCTCTCCGTTTAAAAAGTAAAAAAGAATACATATTTAAACATAAATGTCATCCCGCTTTCCTGCGACGGCGCGTGGAGCGCGCGCTAATGGATTTTTCAAAAATTAAGGTAGCCTATGTTACGCCTTAGACCATCAACTATCTCCCAGTCAAAATCCCGTCAAAATCGGTCCAGCCGTTTAGAAAATTACCTCAGCCAAACAGACAGACACATTTTTTTAATTCCATTTTCGTTATAGGTATCTTGTGTACTTTCATATGCATTAAGTAAAAAATTGATATTTTGAAATCACAAACAGACACTTGATGTTATTTATTTGTATAGATACTCTTTACATGCCGAAGCTTTATTTAATTGAGATACATTTTTGGCAAGCGTCTTTGATCACCAGAACGGGGGACATTAATCTTTTCCGTGGGAATTTATCTGATCGACAAATAACTGTTTTATATGTGAAGGAAATTGGCGCCTATTAGACATATTTATCTTGTTCATGGGGTTTCTTCCTCCGTCACTATTTATTTAAACGTTATGAATTGTGCAACAGTTTGGTTATATTTGTAACACCGTAGGTATGTCGTGGCCCTTTAATACGCGTTTAAAAACACTGTCAATAACACCATACCTTCATACGCTCCATTCTCCATACCTGATTGTTATTTAGAGAAATATCTGATTGTTATTTAGAGATTAGCGCTATTCATTTCAATGATTATTTAATATTTGCAATATGTAGATTTTAGTAACGTTTCATGAATTATTGCAAATAAATCGCTTTGTGATTCAGTATATGTAAATAAACAAATCTTAATTGTTATTAATAAATTGTCGGTCTTAAAGCATGCAATTTGCACATCTAATTGAGTTGGCACTCACCTTGTAATTAGCATTTACTTTTCTGTGTATGACTTAGTGTACATTTATTGCTGCAATTATTATTAAATAAATTAATTATTATACTCAGCTAAACGTGTCGTATGTCTTGACATAAATAAATTCTGCAGCTCCGTGATTTGACAGTCCACTTTCACATTGCACAAAGAAACTTATTAAGTTAATCCTACATGAATCAGCTTTAAAACGGTTGAATTACTCATTCTTGGCTGAGATTCTCTTTGTCACAGATTTCAAGGAACAAAAAAATGTGTGCGTTTGCCCACATGCAGCTTTTTATTTTAGCAACGAATTCTTGAGATTAAAAGAAAAAAATAGATGTTTCAGATTAAAAGAATTTAAGTTTCAATATAACTTTCTCTAATATTGTGTCGGATAGACCTAGCTACAGAAGGCGTCAGGGCTTAGAAGGTAGTCATGAAATGATCTATCTAGTTCTTTACGTTAGTAACGCCTTAAACTAACAATGTATATGTCAGTCAAGAATCTCTACTTTAATTTTAATAGTTTTACAAACATAATTTTTAAATGTAGTTATTTTTTTCAAATTAATAACCCGTGAGAATAATTTCAGATTATGTACATTCGAAAAATCAGACTTACCCTCCAGAACCCAGGTAGGTTTTGAACCCTAGAACCCCGGTATGAGAACCCTTTCCAACCTCTATAAAACCCCCATATCCTAATATTGAAAGTCTGTGCCAAGACTTGTGGCCCACGCAGCTCAAACGGCTTACACATTTGCATTCAGTTTCATTTCTTGGAAACGTAGCAATAGAAAATTCATGTATGCTTTTGAATCAGTATTGTTCGGTATTGAAAAATGCAACTGAATATAAATTGGGTATAAAGTATTGCTTCATGACAACTACTGGGACAAAATGTACATCATGTATGTTTTCTAATATTTCCTACGGTTTTCTTTATTGTTTGTTTGATAATTCCTGCTTAAGGCTTCCTTAATTTTGGCGCAAGCTGTGGGACTTTGGAATAGTTACAGTCATTGCTTTGGGATATTTGTGTGGAAAACTAAAAAACCTCTTCAAAACATTTTTCAAGATGTAGATTCAGGAATGAAAAATTATCATGAAGAATTCCGCTTGCCAAGGAATCGAACCGATCCCCTTCAAGCCAGACCAACATTTGCTACTTCTCGAGTGTCAATATCAGTACCCAATATCAATTAATTTCACTTCAACAGTTCCCTTACCCTATAAAATTATGCAATCGTAACCAATCATCTATCTAGCGCAACGAGGTCGCGTCTGACACTGGTAACCAACAATACGTGATTACGGCAGATAAAAATCAGAGAGCACAATGTTCTCGTTAGGTATAGATACGGTCATGTTTCTCTTGCACTCTGTACGGCACTAATAAGATCTATGATACGATATGTGAAGCATTAGCTTTGTCCGTGAATCCGCTTGGGCCTCGGTAGTATCCTATGTCTTAATCAAGGTCATAAACTATCTGTGTGGTAATTTTCATTAAAATACAAGCAATGGTTTTTGCGTGAAAGAGTAACAAACATTCATTGTCTTCGCGAAATTTCGCCTAGTTAATAAAAAGTTAAATAAGTTATTGGGTATGCCCTACCGTGCTGTATAGTGTCGGTTTCGAATGGCACTCCTTCTCTTCCTATAGATATCTTAAATGGCGACTTAGGGACAAATTCCCGGAGATAAGCAGCAGCTTCTTCCTGTGTATCAACAGTCACTTCTGTCCTTGTCAATTCATTACCTTCCACTGCTGGGCACGGCAGACTTCTCCTTTCCGACTTCATACAATCGAGCCATATTATTTAAATACGACATTATAAAAGGTTAAACACAAAAAGAGTTTCGTGACCTTTTTGCTTCAGTTCTATAAAAACCTATTCGTATCATGATCAAGTTCGCTTAAAGCAAACTATCGCAGCCAGGTGGATGCAATCGATCTATTTAAAGACGCCAATTCGAATATTCGTGCTGCTTCATATTTTACCGTCTTCGGTCAGAACTTCGGTCGATCGATGTAAAGTGAATCTTTCATGACCGAATTTAAATTCGACCGACTTAAAGTCCCGTGGGTACTGCTGATTGTTACCCATTTCAACTGGAATATTAATTATTCACTAACTATCTGGTTGTGGAGTCTGTGGCTACAAGCGGAATTTGTTTGCATTTCAAATATCGTTTGTAGTCAAATATGCTTGTTTTGACTATTTTCATATCTTTAACGGCATATAAAGTTATTTGTGGTTAAGAATACGGAAACATGTTTTTTTATTGTTGCGGGGAAACACTCCGATTTTCAGATTACATAATGAAAGTCATAGACGTAATTAAGTATGTTGAATTTTATCTATCTATCAATCCTATGAGGTATTTTGTTTGTCATAGGCCTCCACGTATCGGTCGGGGGTTTTTGAATGAACTATGGAGTCACCGCTTCTGGCAATATAATATATAAAAAGTGTCTATCAAATGTATGTTATTAAATAAAATAAAAAAATAGGACTACGCCTGTAACACGTAGTACAAGTTCTGGTTTTTCAGTGTTCGGTTCTGCTTTTTTTTTACTAATTCTATTAATCCACATACCTTTATGCTCGTTAATCAAAAGTCGTTTTAATAAAATCATATCACTCTATACCATGACACAAAAAGTACATTGTGGTTTAAAACTCGCCATTAAAGAGATAATATCTGTTCAAAAAGCTTTAGCATTAAACTCTTTGTGCTATAGCTGTCATTATCATGCTCATGACAGGAATGTTACTGACCGATTTCTTATCACTAAGTGATGGTCAGCTTTAAATATAATTTATGCTTCCAATAAAGATTTTAAATCGGTTTAGGATTCCGTACTCAAAAACGAAAAGCTATTACGAAACCTTCGCCAACTGTCCGCTCGGCCCAGACTATACATTAAACACACACGCACGCACACATACATACAGAGAGACACACAAGCTATAGGAATATTTTAAATCGTATTACATAGTCACTTAAATTTGTAACAGTGCTCATTATAATTTTTACAAACGACAAATACTATTAAGAAAAAAGTAAATACTGCAAGATTTCCTATAGCGTAATTTCCCAAAAACAAGGAAGTACAAGAGTTATTGACAAAATCTTTATAGGCAAAAAAAATATATGGAACATTACATGGAATAGAACATACTACATACTTATATGGAAGGTAGTTACTATAAATCGGCGTCAATGTTCTAGAAAGAAGCAAAGTGCAAGTCATAGTAAAACAGCGTTAGTCATCCGGTGTCATTTTTCAAAGAACTCTTGTAGCAGAAAGTAGATTCTTGGAATTTGAAATTTTGCCGACAGATTTTTACACATGTACCTTTTTAGATAACTAGCTTCTTCCCGCGGCTTCGTATGCATTAAATTACAAAAAAACCTGCATAAGTATCTATAAAAAACCGCATCAAAATCCGTTCCGTAGTTTTAAAGATCTAAACATATATGGGGAACTGTCTGCAGCGGAAAGCGACTTTGTTTTATACTATGTAGTGATACACTAACTGACAGAGAATTTTATTCCGGAGGATATTATGACCAAAGGTTCCTTATAATAAAGATAAGTACCCAATACGAATAGATTTTCATAATTTCACACCCCTTGATTCTTTTCAGAATGTCTTTAATGAGAAGTTAGTCAAAGTATCTCCTATTTTAACAGCCCTCCTAAATTATTTATTAGTTAAGTATATCTTTTACTTTCGTTTAATCTCATTTATTTTATGTATCGATTTCCTTAATTGATTCAAGGCAAAGATATTTATAACATAAAACCTAAATAGCACGGGCAACATCGAGCACGAATGCTAGTTCACAATATCCAAAACACAAAATTACTAAACATTTCCGTAAGAACTACGGAAGCATGACAGGATGACTAATGCTGTTCAAGCCGTGACTTGCGAAGTTGATCCGTTTCAGGTAAACCCACTTCTAGTTATTATATACTCTTCAACCCAACTGTAACCCTTCTACGATCGTTATTCAAAAGAGTGTAACTTAAAATTTTTGGTATACGATTTTCTTCCTGAGTCTCATTTTTCTTAATTTTTTTAAATTCTAAAAGGTACATATAAGTGATAGAGTTTGTAGCTGATTATTAATTAAAATAAAATGAGAATGACTGACTATTGCTGTTTAAGCCTTGACTTGACTTGCGAAATTGATCCGTTTCAGGTATATCCATATATCCACTTCTAGTAATTATATACTCTTCAACCTTCAACCCTTCTGCGATCGTTACTCAAAGTTGTGTGTAACTGGAAATATCACGTAGGTGTATACCAAAATATACCAAAATCATACATATTTTCCTGTTTTTATTTTCTTTGAAGTTTGGAAAGTAACACATGGGTAGAAGAGATAGTATAGTAGTTTTTGATTTAAAAAAAAATATTTTAGAGGCCCGCTTTATTTAAAAAAATTTAATCAACAACAACGCTTTATTTATAAGTTTTTGGATATCAACTTTAAAAGCTAAAATATTTATGTGATAGTTTCAATAATTTACAAAAAATATTTCTCCTCAAAACGATTTCAATTATAATCTTAATTTTTTTTTGTTTTAAATTGTACTAGAAGTATAAGAAAAATAGATTTTTTTGACGAAAAATACTTTAGTCAATTATTCGGTGTTAGATTAATTATAACCTACTACATATATAGCAATTACATATCGTCATATACAACAATAAAATAAATAAAACTTGTCCGTATATCCGTGTAGACAATGACTAATGTTGTATCAGTGACTTGCTTAACATTAATAGGTAATGCAATGTTGGTTTGATAACCGTCTTAGTGACCCATTGTACTCATTGTTGCTCCCTTACAGCCTTCTGAAGGCTATTGTCTGATATAATTCCCTTAAAAGGACAGCGGGTTAGTAATAACCCTTGGAAGTTACTGGCACTGTTTATTATTTTAGTTTTTTTTGACATTGATTTAACAATACCAATTATGTGCAGAATGTCGAAAAATATAAGAAGTTACTTATATTTCTCATTGTTATTAAAGTGAATATTAATAAAAATGTTTTTTTTTTTTATATTTCCTTGCTTATGTGTAAAAGGTTTGAGTGAAAACGTATAGATTTAAAAAAATATTGCGGCATACTGCAACAGGTTTTTAACAGAGTTAAGAAAAAATACTATTGAGACCAAAGGTATAGAAAGTTGGATTTTAAATATTTAAGTACCGAATACTATTATAGCCTGTATACATTTATCATCAGCTCCTAATAAATAAACGCTAGAAAGTAAAACCTTTTAGCAGTAGGTTTACTATAGCTTTCATTAAGATATAACCCGACCAAATACAGATGACACTTATACACTTATCAGCAAGCATTGTAAGTACCAACCCTTAAACAAAGATTGTAAAGGAGAGAACACGATAAGTTACGCCAGCGATAAAGAACCTCGCTGTACGGAACGAATCAAAAGAATGGTAATAAAAAACGTGGCCGCAAAAGAAATTCCCTCTCAACGTGAAGGTATAATGAAATTCATCCCCAAGTGTGCTGCGGACTATTATTCAACCGCATACAATATGTAGTGTAGTAGGGTTGCCATAAGCTAAACTGCCGACCGGATAAAATAAACCCCATATATTTAGGAGATCTTGAGATTTTCCCAGAATATTTCCGTCCTGCGCATCGGATATTTTTATGAAATAAGAACTTAGTAAGCCACTGCCTACATCTAACCTATCTCAGATAGTTTTAGAGATGAATATACATTACTGTAGACTACATGTGTTGAAACACTGTAAGTACCGCAGTCTTCAAATATGCACCCACTAGCGCTTAACACTGCTGTGACAAGGTAAAATAGGTGTGGATGTGGTGCCTGTACGGAACACGAAGAGGTACCAGATTTAGTATGTCATGTACTTCAATGCGAATTACGAATAAATTATTAACTTTTTGTTTTATTCATTCTCAATCATTGGACTAATCCGATTTTACTCTGTAATAAAAAGTGCTCGGG
This sequence comes from Urbanus proteus proteus, assembly GCA_018251915.1. Lineage (NCBI taxonomy): Eukaryota > Metazoa > Arthropoda > Insecta > Lepidoptera > Hesperiidae > Urbanus > Urbanus proteus. The sequence goes on from DWPV01001456.1 coordinate 10,202, forward strand.
TTTCACACGGACACTTTAAAACCCCTTTCGAACATGACATCCTTCAAACTAGGACAAATCCGGGTAAACCCTGACGTGTGGCAGCCCTACTCGCGGGTAACAAATGCTACCGGGCCGCGCAACAGAATAATAAGCCTTATGTGCACCTGGAAGAGACATGAGCGTACAATTGTCGACTCGGCTAGTGTCCTAGCTGAAAGCGACCTCCTTGCGATTTAACTTATAATAATCTTCTCATGATACGATATATACGTTAGTATTTTTTGGTCGAAACTTGTATTTGTTTTAAATAAAATTAACAGTTACTAGTACTAATCTAATAGCAATAATTATATTGCTGATATTTTAGAAAAATACGATACAGCTAATAAATTAAAAGCACTAGATATTATTTATTTTTAAAATTACCTAATATTTTTTATTTGTAAGTCCGATATTAAATTCTTCAACAGCCCTAATGACTCTATCATTAGGGCTTTTAATATTATTGGGCCTTAAGAATTTGGGCAGCGGCGTTTCCTATATAACATCAAGACTCACTGCGGCCAAAAAACTTACATCAAACAAATTAGAAAAAGCCTTTATAGGAATAAGCTATTGTCCAGCAGGCAAAAAGACTGACGAATACGTTAATATCATTATTAATTTAGTACATTCTTTATTATTTTGAGTAACAACAAACACATTGCCACATCTAGTAAAACCACATGGACCGTATGATTTCGTGCCCTGCGATTTGTATAGAAATAATTCCACCTCAACGAGTATATGGTGCTGCCATATTTCTTGCCAGGCGTAATTTGCCACGTTTTGCGTACAATTACCAGTTCCTCGACTCCACAAACATACCTGTGTGGAGGCTACATTGTTACGTATATCGATGTGTTTCTTTTGTCTTGAATAAATTGTTGTTTGTGTTTGTATGTATAGGTAACACGTATTTATTTAATAAATTGTTGTTTGTGTTTATGTTAATACCTATTTATTTTGTGTATTAAGGTTAAATATGTTATGTTCTTTGGGCTGCACAACACTGTAAAGCACAACCTTACCTACGAGAAGCGTTAAAATTTATATAGATACATATAATTAAATATAGAAAAATTATTTCTTACATTTATAGATGAATCAATCTCCCCTTAAATGAATATTCTATCTGTTTATTAGTATAATTATCATATAATTCATCATTTTATGTCTATCAAAAGACGTGAGTGATAGAAAAGTAAATTTGTTTTTTATAGTACTTTTCAGAAACTTCCCAATAAATGAAAAGTCACCAAACTTAGGTATTGGCGTCTGAAATTAATTCAGATTTTATGAGATTTATTCAAATACATTTTTCATTCTTATCTCCAAGTAATAGACAAAGTTCGTGGGACTGCAAGTGATTTTGACCTCCATAATCAAATCGACCTACATCAGATAAGTTTGACGTATCCCGCCCAAACGGCGGTACTTACCGACTTTTGTAAGTTTGTAAGGGTGTCTTATCGAAACTGAATGAAACACTTATTGTAATTTATGTATGCTCTGAATACTGAGGTACGCTTTGCATTCCAACTCATTCTCCATTCAAATTCGGTTATCTTATCGACGGTTAGCACGTAAATAACAAAATGGCTGACTTGAGTTTGTTTTTTGTTTGTGGTTTTTATTGATGTTTTTGTTGACTCGTGAAAGGAAAACTATTTTTATGTTTTTTTTTTTTTTATAAATGCTCGCATAAAGTCTACAGAATACTCCAATGCCGATTGATGCATAATTTACTCTACTGATAGCTAAATTACTCTACTGAAGTACTGATAAGTTACCACTAGGTAACATTAGGCTAGGTCGTTCTAGAAGAGCCAAATTTTGTTTTGATATAATTTGACCTTTGAAAGGATTTTAATGAAATCTTATAATCTAATCACGACGGTCGTTTTGAGATATTTTTTAAGATATTGAAACATTAAAGAGCCTAAAACTAATTTCAATAAAGATCGTTATCTATAACTTGTTTTTTTTTTATTTGATTAAACTTTAATTTAACGCTATACACTGTAATATATCTACAAGATTTATTCTTACTAAGGTCCATAATTCCAGACAATCCGAAAATAATTAACGAAAATTGCCTTGTTATTCTTTACTTAAAATAATGAAAGCGGCACAGAATAAACTCAATTTTTAATATCATAACTAAGTGAGATTGGCTTAATGAGATCTAAAATCGTTTTTGCTCCCAATTTTCTCAGCAACACTTAGTACCAGGCTGTTTAATCTTGTTTTTCCTTATTATATCACAAGATAATTAATGTTATTATCTGCAGAACCTTATTATTTCTTTGTCCAATTTCTGGTTTTTCGTATTTTAAACAAATACTCTTACGCACCAAGGCAGTAATTTTTATAGCCTCTTTCACCGTTTATTGGGAAAGTTTCGTCTCAGTAGGTTGTCGTTTAAAGATGGTAGAATTATCCGTGGTTCCTCAGCGGTAAAACATATCTAATTTTTTTAGCTATAATGCGATCATGAACGAGTCCGTATGTTTATTTTGGGTTAGACAGAAACTTAGTCTTCAACATGAGAACATTTTTGACCAAAAACGGACCTAATTTCTACTTAATTTAACTCTATACGTTGGTCAGTGACCTCTTATCATGAAATGGGTGGCATGCAAGTTTGCTTTTCAAAAAATAAAGATACCCAATTCAAGCTTTGTCGATATAAAGTTGCCAGCCCTACTATAAGATTGGTGGTACGCCAGCAATTTACAAATAGCCAAGCTACATCCAGGTGGGGCCGGAAAGCCTGGCATTTGTATACCGTGTCCAGGAAAAATAGCGCTCGGACTATGAAGGATATGGCACCGTTTAAATGTTTATTTGCATACGAGTAAAAGTTTTCGTAGGATTCATTTCGTATTATTAAATCGTACTACTTAGATCCATACACAGAAGTATTGTATCATACTGGCTGCCACTCATTTTCATTTAAAATCAGGATATATTTTTTTACAAAAATATTTTAATAGTAATTAGTTACAGTTGGTAGGTAGGCCTATTGTGCCTTTATGTGATATATTATTTTTACGGTATTTCTGTTAATTATATTTTAAGATGTACAATAAAGAATTTTTGTATTGTATTGTAGGTATCAATCCATGTAGTTCGATTCCGGCGGCATCACCGCCAAACCTATTTCTTCTTGAAGGATGTGGTCAAGGAGACAGACTTATCTGAGGCGTTCCAACTTAATTCTAGCACAAGAGTTAGCAGATTTAACGCTGTTATTGTGTAGAAACAGGCAGTGCAGGTTCCCAAATCAAATCAAAGGTAAATTATATAGCAAGCCATGTTACTGACATTTAAAATTAATGTAACCATTAATTTTAAACAAAGGCAATTAAAATGTTCGAATCAATTAAAAACGTTCAAATACAGGTTTCAGTTCAAATAATGTCAATGTAATTAACTAAATTATTAGGTTTAGTTTTATTGTGACGAGTTTCACTTATTAAATTTCTCTAAAAATGAATCACAATCGAAATAAATATTAACCTATACAATATACATTCTACACGTGCCTAGGAACGACAATTGCTTCACCGAAGTACGAACCCGGAACTAAGCGTTGCCGATGAGTTGATCAGCAATTATTGCGTCACGCAGGTCAAAAGCATTTATAGAAACCATATGACAAAAGGAAGTTAAGAGTTTGTCCCGGCTCAAAACCAAGTTTCGGTTATGGGTCTGGGTGTTATAAAACTTTGTGGGTGTACAGGTCGTGTGTGGGTTTGGTAAAAGCATTATGAAGGTACTTAAAGTTAAGTAAGTCCAAGCCTGTTGCTTTTAACATTTTAATATCATAAATCAGTCATGACAGACGGGAAAAGGTTAAATGGGAAAGTACCCGAAATTCTTATAACCTCACCAATCTTGGCGGATTGGACAAAGTTTCGTGTTTGGCAAACACCTCGGGCATTTTGAAGTTGGTCGGAAGACCGATAGCCACTATAGTTTAGGTACTCGTGCCAATACGGATTTTTTGATACAGAATTATTGTAGGAGTAAGGTAAATAGTACCAATAAGTATGGATGATATGTTAGTGATCTGGAGAATAAGGTAGAACGCAAGAAGTAGGAGAGATGCATATTAAAAAAAAAACTTCTTTTTTTGTATAGCATACGAACATAGAAAATATATTTTTTGCGATTCTTTTCACAGTTAAATGTATCTGTATTAAATAAAATAACACACTTTTGTATTATTTTATTTATTAGATAAAATATCGGGCGATATAAATATCTGGGCGATCGAGCTTCGCTTTAGACGTCTTACTTTTATTGACATTTTTCTTGGTAAACTTCGAAATATAATATCCAAATACAGCATTTCTCCGTTCTTTTTATAAGACTTTTCCAATAAACTAATTATTCAAAGGTAAAAGTATTAAATATACAGTATGTATAAATATCTGCGTAGGATTCCTAACTACCTCTCATATACGAACGAACTTAAAACCCCTCGGATCTGTGCCGTACTTGAAACATGTTTATTTAACAAATAATCTGAATAATTTCATATTCTCTGTCGTTATATATTTTTTGTAACTTTATTACAATAATTAACATAACGATGTTCCACTAAAACTCCTAAAACTGATGCTGATGGAGTAATAAACTACGAAACGATCCATCAAAAAGACAAAAGGTTTCATCAGACAATGTGGGGGTGAATAGCCTTTATAAGCTATCATGTTGTAATTATTGCTCGTCGTTAATGTATTAATTAACTTTATGATGCTCTTGATCACGACGAAGAATATCTTCTGAAAGACAATGCTTTGTATTGTTGATATCTCGATAATAGTTGCTTATTAGTCATTTATCTGCGTTTAAATATTTCATGAAGAAAAAAGATATCTATGACTAAATTTTTATACGTATATAACCAAGTTTATTTATATTGAATGAAGAGACAGTGATTTTTTATGAACCTTGCTGGTAAAAAACGATGATAGAATGAGAAGTATTATTTACAAGTAAAATTAGAAAATCGACGAGTTTTTATTCCACATATTTACAGTCTATACGAACAAAGTCGCGGGCAAAGCCTAGTACATTAATATTATAGAATACTTTCATATGGTTCGTATTTCATACCGTGTTGCCATCCAAAGAAATTTCAGTAAGTAAACAAGCTGACAATTTATCTTGACTGGTAGAAGGCGACATGACAGTTTCCTGGTATATGAAATCTCACGGATTTCCCATCCTATAAAAATGAACCGTTTTTGGTCGACAAGCTACGTGCGGTTTCTCGCAAGTATCTTGGCATCCATTCAATTCTGATATCCATTTGAGTTATAAACTTGCATCAGTTTGCTTGATCACTACTGATTTTTTTAACGTGTTTTGTGCCTCATATTTTTCATCAGTGCGTCGTATCTTTAACAATCTAAATAATAGATTCTGCCAGGAGTATCTTAACTTGGGAAGACAACGTTTGAAATGATTTATCATAAAATACTTTAAACCAAAACCAAAAACGAGGAGAATAGGCTCTAAAAGAGGACAATTGTTTATTTTATTTCCGGTATATCACAGAGGAAAGATTTCAATTTTCCTAATGTATTATTAAAACACTCTATTTCATGAATTATAAATCTGCTAATCTAATTGGTTTGGTATTCTTAAACAGAAACATCTTTTATGAAATGGTAATACATGGTGGTGAGACATGGATGACATGACATGATGACATGTGGTGAGACAATGGTGAGACATGGATTCTCCATTTCCAATTTACCTTTACCATGATTCACGAGTTCTATTCATTACTAGTGTGAATTTCGATTCAATTAGGAATTAGGATAATCAAAGCCAATTATAACCTTAACTCCTCTGAGTGTTTGCAATAATATTGCTCTAACTTATGAGATGCAGTGCTAATCTAAACAGGGGTTCAAAACTTCGACATTCACAACTTCATTCGCTGAATGCGCTCTCAGTAATGTAATAAGCTGTCGAACCCGCTTTGCTCACAGCATTTGTGATATGAGTACGTATCTTGTTAGGATTATTTAAATGGCATGGTATATTTTATCGGAATTTAAATCAGTCGTAGATTGATTGAATTATTAGCCTACTGCATTTAAAATTCTATTTATCGTGTTCACTGACTTCCAAAATTAGGAGGTCAAATTTTGTGGCGTTTTTCGTCATGATTCCGATGCCAAAGGCGGTATTGAAACGGTATAATGACATATTTACCGGTAGTCACTTTTGAAAATCCTTCGGTTATGTTCTCGGAATTCTGCGAAAAAATAAACGAATAATATTTTTAATGCTAACCGTAATTTATCAAAGATATTAATGATTTGTTTCTCTTCTTTCAGGTATAATTCTTGCTGGTATCTATTGAGCTATGACGCCAGGAAGAATCTACTGGTAATTAAAAACAACTACATTAATTAAGCATCCTTGGAAAAATTGCAGCAGACCTCAAACGTACGTACTCGTTAATTAAAGAGGTTAGTTCACAAAGTAGTTTCCAACGAACTAGACGACTCTTAAGGTTTATTAATTGAGGTCGAGTATCAGCAAATAGGTCGACATAATCACAACAGCGTAAGCATCTGAATTGCTTAACTGGTTTTGTTGAAACTAAGACAGGATTATCTGCTTAATAAACTTTTCTCGTTCCCCCTTTCTTTCCGTGAAGTGCTTAAGGATCACGCGAAGTAAGCGCAAGGAGTAAGCTCATCTCGTTTAAGGAACTGGTCTGCATTCTGTAGAGTTGGGTCTGCAGAGTCAATGACGGTGTAGAATAGTGCTAATGTCTGAGGATATGTTTTTATCAGCTTATATGAATCAGAATATGATACTTATGTGAATTAAACAAATGATGACATCAGAAATTTACAATTTCAATGATATTGTCATATTTTGTTGATGCAATTAACCTTGTCAATTTCTTCTTACTTCGTTTCTTCTTACTTTGCTTGGGTCAGTGAAGTCGATAATTTACTCAAAGGCTTTTAAGAAACGTGCCTGGCCGTAAACATGTACATAACATTATGTAAACATTAAGTAAACGAAGGAGATGAAAATTCTTGATAGAACGGCATTTATAAAGGCAATATTTACATAATCAGCTGTTTTCTTTCATGTATTCCATTTAGACACGCGGCACGTTCGGCTCAAATAAGCGTTGAAAAATATTTAGCTGATTCCCAACGTAGAATTAGGGTTTGGCAATCGGTATTCGTCGCATCCCTCAAATCGATGCTCGATTGAGTCGAATCGATTCGTCAATTGGGCTCCATCCGCGAATACGCGAGATGTACTCGAATACCGCGATGCATTGGCAGTAACTCAATATGGTACGTGTTTGCGTTTGAATGCAATCGCAACAGATTTAATGGTAATCTTTGAGTGGATTCTCGAGCTATTCACTTTGCTCGGATAGGGACGGGATTAGCTAATATTTAGAGGTTTATGCAGAACCCATTTGCATAAGTGTTTTATTCGCGTTGAGTTCGCAATTTGGCGTGATTAACTGGGGTTTATTTTACTTTGGAGTGATATATGCTTTCAAGCTGCTTTAGATAAGTCGTTTCCAATTTCAGTAATCGTGGAAATTTCACCTGGAATTATTTCGTATGTTTCCATTAATTATACGCCTCTGTCATTACTTTTTCTTAAATTGAATTATAATAGTGTAAGCAAAAATCACCTGAACGATAACTATTTTGCTAAAGCCATAACATTGTTGTATGTATAACCTTAAATACGCAAATAGTCATCGATCATATTTTTTGACCACTGGAACACCCAATTTCAAAAGTTTCACACAGGAAGAAAGGATTACGTTACTAGAGCGATCTATCAAGAAAATGCAAATATGTACAGTGCCAAGATTACGTAAAATCCATTGGCAAAATATCTGGCACGTATTCCTACCTACTTCCAAGTCTTCATAACCTATATAAGTTAGTTTAGGAGCTGGTTTATCTGCCAGGAAGGTAACGTGCCACATTGCACCGTCAACGATGCTTAAGAATGCTTAAGAATATCGAACGGTGTTACCCCGAGCTGTTAATCATATGTTATGACGTCATAAGAAATAACGAGGCAAGAACAACACTTTCAGGCCCTTATAACAAAGAACACTGAATATTTTCCAGTTCAGTAACGGATTCATAGCTTATTGTATGTACAAATTCGCATAAAAGATTGAGTTTATGTTATAAGCATAACATATTCTCCCAGTCTAGAAAGTTACTGTTGATTTAGTATGGAGGTTTACATTTTGCTGCCCTTTAAATCCTAATGTTATCCCTGGGAATTAAGTTAAGTTCTACATCGCGTAGTTCTTCGAATCAAATTATCAGAACGCTTTATAGTTATACGGCAATAATAGGAGTTACAATGATGACGTCAAAGTTTTTGGAGAAATCTACCTGCCTATACTTTTGATACATCATAAGCTTTTAATAACGGCTCTAGTTCCTTGCAATCTTATTAAATCTCGCTTAATTTCAGTCCACCTTTTCCACATACATGTTTGAGGAGCGGTTACCACACCGGTCTGTCGTGCAGTAGTTCCCAGGTTCGATTCGCGGTCAGACAGATATCTATATGATGAATGTAGATTTCTGTTCTGGGTCTGGGTATTTATGCCTTCAGTCTTTGTGTCCGTGCTTCCATGACTCAGGAGAAAATCTTACTGTGAAGCGTCTTAATACTTGGTATTCTTGATACGGAAGCATCATATCCTCTGGTACGACTGCAGTTCGTTTATGTGTCAGGGATGATGCGACATGCCCGCATTTTGGAATACTAACCCCGCGCTTGTTGCAAATCATAACGCAGTGGCAAGAGATCTTGCTTTTCCATATTGTTGAAGTCATGACCTGTTTGAATTTTATACTCTTCGATTATTGGTTTAAAAAGACAGCTTCAATCGTCTTGTAATGCTTGTACAAATTTATAGTCAATTTTCCAGCTATTGCATTTGATTACATTTTGTTAGTCTTCAACATTGTTGTTCTTTCATTGTAGAAGTCTTCATTGAAACTTCACGCAATTTAATGATATTTGCAGTATAATCCTCCCGTCTGCTACAGATGCTTATAAACTACAAAATTTCTTGTTGTCCATCCAATTTCAGGTCACAAAAGCCTTAACGCCCACCTAAATCTTACTACCTAGATTACCTAGAACAATCACTTGTTACTTCCAAGAAATTGGGTGGCCTACATCCTTGCGCAACTCAAACATAACTTACATACTTGCTATTCCTGCTACGGAAGCATCGTATCCTAGTACGACTGCAGTGAGTTTATCTGTCAGGGGTAATGCAACACGCGCCGCATTTTGGAATATTAAGCTCGCTCATTGCAAATCATGACGCGGTGGCGAGAGGTCTTGAATTTCAACACTGTTGCAACCGGCGTTGGTATGAATTTTATACTCTTTGATCATAAGTTCCTGTTCCAAAAGGTTAACGTTTATTTGTGTGGAAATTTTGAATTTCCCTGTTTCCGTCACAACGTTATATTCAACTTAATTTTTAATTTTAATGAGGATAACGTTACTGTTTGGATATTTGATGCGAGCGTGTTACCTGTTTTGTTTTGTTGTGACGTTGTTATTCTTACGTTAATTGATAAAGTTTACCTCATTTCGTCATAACGAAATTTTATAGTATCTGCGTTGACAGAATTAATTTAGGCTTTATTAAAAGCTGTATTATCATGAGTGGTGACGAAGCAAGAAAAGAAATTATTCCTAAGATCCAGGGATTCTGGTGTCGTAAAGCAAAATCTGGGTTTAACTCACTAAAGAAACTCGTAACTCCGGAGATTAACAAAGTCGGTCCAATTTAATAGAAATAAAGATGAATTAACTTTTGAGAGTTTTAACAGCGGTGGAAGCCCACGAATCTTCGTTTTCATTTATGTTCGTTGGTTTTGTACATACATTATATTCATAATAGTAGACACACTGATCCCCGCGGTTTCACCCGGGTTAAAAAGTAAAAAGGAATACCTATCGAAACATAGGTAACGCCCCGCTTTCCCGCGGCGGTAGCCGCATGAGCGTGGCGCGCGTGCTAATGCTTTTTTCCAGAATTAAAGTAGCCTATATTACGCCTTAAACCTTCAGCTATCCAGTGAAAGTCCCGACAAAATCGGTCTAGCCGTTTAGAAGATTACTTATCTCAACCAAACAGACATACAGACAGACAGACAGAAAAAAATTTTTTAGTTGTATTTTCGTTATAGGTACCTATCGTGTATCGTTACATTTTTTTTTCATCTATACAAATAAATAAAATTGAAGTGTCTGTTTGTGATTTCAAAATATTTTTTTTTACTCCGTGCATATAGAAGTATACACGATACCTATAACGAAAGTGCAATTAAAAAAAAATTTGTCTGTCTGTCTGTCTGTCTGTCTGTCTGTTTGGCTGAGCTAATCTTCTAAACCGCTG
>DWPV01001457.1:0-20686 GCA_018251915.1 Urbanus proteus proteus
AAAAAAAAAAAAAAAAAAAAAAAATATACACGACGAATAGATAACCTCTCTTCCTTTGGGAAGTCGGTTAAAAATAAGAGAAATCCCAACTCGTCGCTCGCGCAGCGTCGAGTTGGTGGCTGTTTCCTGAATCCCCCAAGTCATTATTTAAAAATAACTATAAAAAACTGTTATTAAATAAATATGCGTCACAACAATATTCCCTTACAGTTAGCCGGTTAGCCAAACAAGCCTAGGACGATACACGGCGTGACGTAAAAACATTACATTCGCAATACCCGGTTGCACAACACCTGAATTGGCGATGATGCCGTTATAATGGCCGACAATAGACGACCGGACGATGGTTCTCAAACTGGGAACACCTCATACTGTAACTCATATTACGGGTAATATATTTATTTATAACTAGCTGATCGTGGGGATCAGCCGCGTTTAAAAAGTCATAACTGAAATTAAAGTAGCCTATCTTATGCGTTAGACCTTCAGCTATCTCCCAGTGAAAATATGGTCGAAATCGGTCCAACCGTTTAGAAGATTACTTCAGACAAACAGACAGACAAACACTTATAGAACCCTTAGCCGTTCATACTTCACGTTAGTATAAAATATAACTTGCTTATCTTTTGTACGACTTTGAGTACCACTGGCTTAAGCTCTAGTGTGGCACGACCCTAATTCTTAAAATGGACTGGTGCCGCAATTTAACTTAAAGCACGCACGCGATCGAGTTGAAAGGAAACGGCTGTTTATTATGTCAATTCGAAAATAATACTTTTTATGTTGCATATACATACATACATATATTCATATTACGTGTCTACGTACGTTAAACTGAAGTGTACATGTAAGTGTTAATATAAGTAGAGTATAGGTTAAATGAGGTTAGAATCGGCCGTTAGATGCTAGAATCTGAAGGTGGTAGAACTCTATGTCGTTCTACTCCGACGGCACCACCGTCATACCTATTTCTGCCTTATAACAGTAGTGTTAAACGCTGCTGTGCTCTGGTTTGAAGGGTGTGGTTAGGGATATATACATATCCGAGGCGTTCCAGCTCAGTCTTCAGGGGTAGCAACGCATCTGTGGTCAACCTCAGATAGGACCTTGATCGTATATAGGGTTGATTACAGATGTCAATGGGCGGCAGTGGCCACTTTCCATCAGGTGGACTGCATGCTCATTTCCTACTTCGATCATATATAAAAAAAAGAATATTCACAAGACTAGCACAATCTATTTCGAGTATACAGAAGGTTTAAAAATAACGTGCTTCTTAATTAGCGGAACGCGGAACGTTACAATCGTAAGTACAATCCAATTCTAGGTCTGTGAGTTTGAGTTAAACGGGATGCTGCTACCCGTCTCCTGGATTCTGTCGTTTAGTCGCCTACGACATCCACGGGAAGAGGGGAAGTGTATGGAAGTGTAGGAAGTGTATTATTCAAGACCGATACCTCACGGTACCTTAATACGAGTATACTTACAGGTTAATTATTTATTAATCTGTACAAATAAATAAAATTGAAGTCTGTTTGTGATTTTAAAATAACCTTTTTTTACTCAATGCATATGAAAGTATACACAATACCTATAACGAAAATGCAATGAGTTTTTTCTGTCTGTCTGTTTGCCTGAGGTAATCTTCTAAACGGCTGGACCGATTTTGACAGGATTTTGACACTAGATGATAGCTGAAGGTCTAAGGCGTAATATAGGTTACCTTAATTCTGGAAAAAAGCATTAGCGCGCGCGCCACGCTCTTGCGGCCGCCATCGCGGGAGAGCGTGACGTTACCTATGCTTAGATATGTGTTCCTTTTTAAGTTTTTAACGCGGGTGAAACCGCGGGTATCAGCTAGTACCTATATAATACTCAGATTATACTTTGTACTTATTGCCTGCCATGTGGAAGTGTCATTGGTTCTATAGAACCTTTTAGGAATAATCTTACATTCCAACAAAGTAGAGTTGTATTAAATGATTTAATTGCTTTATTTTTCCTTTTAAGTGTAGTTTTCCGTACTTGCGGAATGTTAGCTTATATTTTTATATGAATTTCTTTTCTGTAATTTAATTCCGTGTATCGTTTATAACATTATTTGTTTAATTTATTAACAAATATGAAAATGTATGTAGGTATTGTTTTTTTATGATCGAAGTAGCTAACGAGGATGCAGTCCGTCTGATGGTAATTAACCACTGCGCCCATGGACATTTGTATTCAACCCCAGATAAAATAAGTCTTACCCGAGGCCGACCACAGATGCGTTGCTACCCCTGAGGACTAAGTTGGAAAGCCGCGGATAAGTATTTCTCCCTTACCCCACCCTTCAAACTAGAACATAACAGCGCTGAACACTGCTATTATGAGGCAGAATAAAAATAGTCACATGAGCCGTTCTTTCCAGACTTGTAAATAATAATCACAAATTTCATAATAACTTAAATAATCCGTCGGTAATAAAGCCTAAGGATGCAAATAAGTTAACCGGAAGATTCATCAAGCCAAAATGGTAATGAAGTTGACTAAATGTGCATTTCTGCAAGTACTATCTCTTCCCGACGAAGTAAATCAACGGTTTACGTAACTTGATTCAAGTGGCATTGTACTCGCTAGGTAGTTGTCGTGTTGAACGGGACGCTTGCAACTAGGGTTGCGAGTGAGACCCATTGAGATATGTATAAAAGCGAAAGGATACTTTTGACCATGAATGACAGAGACAACAGGAAGTGGCACGGGAATTAAGGCGACTACTACTATGATCAGCTTGGCATACTTAACGTCAGTACTTGCCGCGTAAATTTTATTTTGCGGGCAGTTATATTTTGTAAGATATGTAAACGTGTCTCGTTCATTGTTGACAACAGACAACCAATAAAAATGCAGGTTCTTAGTGGTAATAATAGGTTGCAGGTATTAACTTCTATGTGTTTATTTTACTACATCGGTTCCCATACTAATGGGCTCCTAAACCACTTTTTATGATAGTAACTATTTATAATAGCTGAATATAGACAAATAGTACGTCAAAAATTTTTCATTTAAAAAATATGCATGCATACAGACAATTAAGAACCTCCTTCTTTTAGAATTAGTTTGAAACTTTTTATTTGTTTCAACCATAGATATATCATACCAGTAAGCTAATATATCTATGGTTTCAACATAAATTCAGATTGTCAAATAAACTTTGAATCTATTCCGAGGTAACAAAATATGCATAAATATACATTTTTATGGCCAATATTATTTATATTCTCGTTTTATGAAAATTGGCAACCTTAGTTCCAACCGTAGAACACTTGGCACTTACGCACAAGATACTAGAACCTCTCAACAGCCTCTTAAAGTTTATTTTCCGTTCAAGAATCCAACCGCAACGAGATACAAAGTAAGGTAAAGTTTCCGATTATGGAAATGTGTTCTCTAAAAGCTGTTAGTCGGGACACTGAAAATTATGTCGCTTTATATAATTATTCGCCTTCCGCTATGATGTTTAATATACGTTGGTCCTTATTCGGCTTGGAATCAATTTAATAGGACTCCGATGATTTCCTTTAAAGTTATACTTATTGCGTTTACTTTTCTAGGGTTGGATGGTTGATGGTTTTCCTTTAAGGTAATCGTTTCTCGTCTATAGGGTCAGTAAAGGTTAAATTGTTGCCAAACTAACACATAGAAATCAGTACCTTATCGTATTCTTACCACTAAGAAACCTGCATTGTTATTGGCTGTCTGTTGTCAACAACGAACGAGGCACGTTTACGAAGTCTTACAAAAATTTTACCACCCGCAAAACAAAATTTACGTGTCTGGCAAACACTGATGTTAAGTATGCCAAGCTGATCATACTGGTAGTCGCATCAAAGGTTCACGTGCCACTTACTATTGTCTCCTTGTTCCATGTGTTAAGGTATTTTTAATGTCGTTTAATTGCTCAAATATTGGAATTCTTATAATTAACCTTTAATTATTACGTTTATATTTTCGTATCTGACATAGGTTTTTTGACATGTATGACTGATAGTCATATTTTGAAAATATTAACAAGGCTTAGTTATAACTGCCTTCAAAAGACAAACATTTTACCAACTCTTAAAAAATAGAAAGATTATAAAAGCTCTATTTCCGGACACAAAATATTAATCCTCATTTCCCTGGCACGCAAGCTTGACAAAATGTAATTACGTTCGCAAACAAAATTAACTTTGTTAGCTCCAATCAGTTTTAAAATAAAACGAAGCTGGATTTCAATGGACATGCATTGCACCTCGCAACATATTTGCGTTTGATAAACATTTAAATTAATGTTTAAAAAAGCGGAATGGATATTTTAATAACAATATAAATAAAAAAACGTATGAGTTATCATTTACGTGGTTGTTTAACTTCATATGCGCGATGACTAATATTTTTTTATTCTTTACTTTTGTATGTTAATATGTTGCTATAATAGGTATTATTATATTGGTCATTTTAAATCACCTAACATAAGTTATTTTCTAAGAAACAATTCGTAATATGTATCTCTATTATATGTTACCTTTATATGGACATGATATTTATCATTCGCAAAAGTGAAAGAAATAAAGAAAGACGCAAATAAGTTCTACGAAATTAAATTTCTGTTTTGCATCTGTGTTTACCTATCCGTCTTTGTGTAGTTTTATATCACTTATATAGGTAGTTTATGAGTTAATAAAATGTTATTTATATGAATTAACATACCTATCCGAATTCTAGCCCACAGGGATAGGAGCATCTGTGGCCACTGTCAAGTAAGACTAATGATAACTAGAGTTAATTATACATGTCCATGAGCGGCAGTGGCCACTTATTGTATGAACTGCATGCTCGTTTACTATTTCTATATTATAAATAATAGCATCCTGTAGCTACAAAGTATCTATTTATTTAGTAGTATTAGATCCGATTTTAAATATTATAATGAAACAAGAATACATTTACATAAAGTTGTCCAAACCATTTCTACTACGAAAGGGTGAGGTTTTTTTTGAACGCTTGTTTACGCCTTAATGGATAAGTGGTCATTTCTGGCGCCCTCTGCCGTTGAGCGCTAGATCATTAGCCGCTGAGGGCTGTTCCCACAATAACCTCTTAGGGTTTTCTACCTTTTACTCGTCAAGTGTTTCGGCTTTAAGCTCCGGTTTGGCGTAACTAGCGATTTTTTTGCTTTTTTACTATTGATGTGTATTTTGATGCTTTTTCTGTAGTTTAGACTTCATTTTAAAGCAGTTTATAGTTTATGCGGAATTTGTTTTATGAAATTCGAGAACTAAATGAGTTTTGACGACCCGGATGGCGCAATGGTTAACACGCCGGACCGCTAATCCGAGGGTCCTGGGTTCGATTCCCAGCGAGGCGGAAATTTGAATGAGTTTAAATTTCCGTTCTTGGTCTGGGTGTGTGTCCTTGTCTTGTGTGTTGTCCATGGCACCCACGACACAGGAGAAAATCCCACTGTGGGGCTATGAGTGTAAAGCGTTATTTATTTATTTATACAGTCCTCATACTGGTAAGTTGTAGACACCTATAAACAACTCTAAATAGGATCGGAGTTTTATCTTAGATCGGCCACAGATGCTTATGATATTACTGAGGACTATGATAAAATTCTTCGTCAAAGTGTCTCTTGTTCGTCAATGTGGTATAGCAAACATGTGTATCATGAACACAATAGGTGTGCATTTGCTCACAAACCAAGTTATAACATCATCTGCTTAAATGTGACAATTACCTTGTGGTCAAAGAAATTATGCCCGTATATGAAAGGGCTTACTTCTATTAAGATCTATTAGAAACTATATCAAACTTTTCACTTGATATTGTACTCATGTCAAACAATATGAGTATAATAATTTATTCATAACTGTCAAAGTACCTCAAAATGCTTATAAGATAAACATACTCGTACGTAGCAGTGATAGTCTAGTGGTATGAACTTCCGCCGCCCACGCCAAAGGTCCGGGTTGAAATGAGGGGACACTTTCCATTTTTAGGTCCCGTATGAAAATAAAATTCGGCTTACAACTTACTCGTACACTTGTCCAGTTTTCTTCTAAGTTCCATAAAAAACACAATGGCATTTAATAGACATTAATTACCATTCATTTTATGGACCAAAAGAAATATTGTTAGGTAATGTTTTTTAAAGTATGTGAACTTCGCAATTGCTGTACCTACGTAGAATACGTAATAGTAGAGTAATAAGAAGGCCAGAAGATCAATAGCTTCAAGCGTCAGCATTGAGAATCAAAGTAAAATGTGTCGAATTTTATAAGGCCACGAAAATTCGTTGCTAATTGTAGCGTTTGCTGAATTGCACTAACAATTTTAAATAATGTTTCGTTGCCTTTAAGTGATCAAAAACGTGAATTGACATAATACATCGCAATTTCGCCCCATTGTCCTATATACAATATTTGTATTCGATATATAACAATTACGACATCGTTTTCAAAGCATACGTAAGGCAATGATTTATGGATCTCCATAGATTCGTAGGCATTGCCGTCATTAAATCAATAACATTCTATGGCATATTAATCTAATGGTGACCATTTGCTCTGTCAGACGGAATTTAATGGACTATTAGTTACTTTAAACGTAATTTTATGCAAAATCCGATCCGTGAAAGGACGACAAATGTGTTCACAATTAGTTCCTAGTATTACCTTGTTCTAAATATGTCGTGTCAAGGGTCTTAACAATGGTATATCACCAAAACAACGTTGGTCTGCGTTGTATTGTTTTGTCTTATGTAAGGGACATTCTTGTAGTTAAAATTTCGTTCCGAATTCTTATAGTTTAGAATAGAATAACGTATTTTGTTGACTGTTAATATTACGTAAACAGAGATGCGTAAAGCCTCGCGGCTTGTGTAGATCTTAACTGATCTACAAAATTAGGTATGTACAAAACTCCTGAGCTATTCCCAGACCAGTATGACATGGGCATTTTTTTTATCTAAAAACAAGATGCAAAAAAGGCTTACCTTCAAAGCCGGTGAAAGTTTTTCTGCATATGTATAGTATCAATGGATAACGTTTTCGAGTTTATTAAAAAAAATAAGCAAAGTTGGGTGGGTTCAGACTTCTGATGGGTGCCCGGTAGGGCCAAAACTTTAAGCAAATTATCCAAATTTGTAGACAGAATTCTCTCAAACGGGCCTAGATATAAATCTTATTTATTTATCAAATCTAAAATCTATCTAGGTACAACAAAATGCAAATAACAGTTATAAAAAGATTTTCTTCCAAGTTTTCTTTTATATTAATATCCTTAGCTGTATCATCTAAGCGTTAAGCGTTAAATAAAAATGCTAATTCACGTCTAGAGTCTATCTAGGCGAGCATTAGTCACTCAAAATGCAAATAGCTTTAACAAGAACTTAATTAAATCCGGCGATTGTTTACGTGGAGTTTTTGCTTAGTTTTGTTATTTCAATTAATGTTTTTTGTGGCGCTTAGGACTAGAACAGGAAAGATCGTTTTTGGACACTAAATGGCAGCTTAATGCGATTGTACCAACGGGTACTTTGATCAATTGTGGTTTTTTATATTTAAACCTAACTATAAGGCTGACGGGCTGGTTGAAGAAAAGTTACCGTCGCTTAAGAATTACAACACCAGAGTCGCCAATGCATCTCCGGCTATTGAGAACTCTCTTTGCATCTTTTTTGAAAATAGCCATGTTATGGAGCTCTAGGGATATAACTAAGGATGTGTTCCATAGGTTTTTTGTAAGTACCTATTCGGTTTGTTGCAGTGTCTCAATGTTTTTACTGCTAACGACTTCGTACCTATTGGTATTTGATTCTCAGGAAAGTGAAATATACAGTACTTATTTCTTTTCAGTCAAAGTTCTTCCGAGAACCTAGAGAGCAAGATACCTAGAAATTATAAATCTAAGAATAAATAGACGTCATTTAAGAAGACTCTAGGCGAAGACGCGTTATAGAGTGTAACGGAATGTCTGATTATTAGATTATTTCCTTAACGACACATATGTTGTGCCACGCGAGAATCATAATGTCGCTTCAAGCATATAAATACCTTCTGTCTGTGTCGATTTCAGCTCCAGTCTTACTATGTTCTGTAATAAATGTTTTAGTACCTATAAATGTTGTTTCCTTTCTCGCAGATCCAAGACGTGTACTAAATGGTCAATTTGAACGATAGTTACGGAATAACTACGCACTAGTATCGTAGTATCGAAATGAAGGATGGCGAATATCTCCATTGCACAACGATACGGAAAATGGGTTTAATGCATAGAACTATTATACTTAGAGAAGGGGAGTCAGACTAAAATATTTCCATCGAAAAAAAAACGCGTGATTAGACAAAGATAAACATAGGTTCGTCATCTTCTCTCTTTTATCATTTATTGGACTCGTGCACTCACAGGCCTGTCTATGGCTACTCTATGTATAATAACTCTATGGAAGCGATACGGAAAATGGGTTTAATATTGGTTCAGGTGTTGGACTGTTGACAAATGAATAACCGACTATTTCAAAGGAACTCGCTTACGTAAGGCCGTCTTCAGGCAGTCGTGGCACTCCAATTTTGCTGGTTTGTTAGTGCTTAGATCAAAAGAATGAAACGAACGCGGTGCAGTATTGTTATCTTCAGACACTAGACTAGAGTGTGGCGTTTGAGTTATAAGACATACGTATTTCTGTTCTTTTTCAATTTTAAAAGCAAATATGGAGTACTTTAAGTTACAATGCGAAAGAACAATTTAAAAACACATCTGTTCATTTTCAATTTTTGGAGTAAATATGAAGCACTTTAAGTTCGAAAGATTAATCGACTCTTTTGTGAAGCGATTATTTTCATTTGTTAGCTATTTTCATAAGCGTTAGTGTTATAAAAAAATTAACTTGTGATTCGCTAACCAATACAACTCCGGACTGCGCCGAACTTCCGAATATGATCAAACTTCCGAAATTGCTTCACTTTTAACCCCTCAAATTTTAATAATTATGGTCGAATTTCAACCGATCAATTCAATATTTTAATTAATATGACGCGTTACGACAAGTTAATATACTAGATAAGTTTGCGATGAAAGTGTAATTTTAGATCTTTTAGGTACCTATTTTAACTATTTTTATCTATACTATCTATATCTATACTAATAAATAAAATTGAAATTTCTGTTTGTAATTTCAAATTTAACATTTTTTTACTCAACGATATGAAAGTGCACACGATACCTATAACAAAAATGCAATATTTTTTTTGTCTCTCTGTCTGTTTAGCTGACGTAATCTTTTAAACGGTTGGACCGATTTTAACGGGACTTTTACTGGAAGATAGTAAAAGGCTACTTTAATTTTTGAAAAAGACCATTAGGCATCCACGCGCATGCGGGCCCCCTCGCAGCAGAGCGGGATGTCAGTTATGTTTAAATATGTATTATTTTATATTTTTCAAACGCGGGTGAAACCGCAAGGATCAGCTAGTGTGTAATAAAAAGCTTATATTATTATTTTAGTTCCCTAACCTATTTCTTTTTTATTTGCAGAGCATGCCGCCGCCCGCCTAAGGCATGAGCGGGCGCGGAGCGGGGGGGCAGCGCTGCCAGCTGATCCTGCAGCGTTGCCTCGCCATCCACCTCACGAAGCCGGGCAACGCGCCAGATGACTTCTGGATGTATGACTCTGGATATCTGCTCTTCCAGGTAAGGGGATCTTTTAAGTACTTTTCAGTGTCAGAATTGTATGCGCGATAGAAGCTATTGTCCGAGATTGATTTAAAAACAGATACTCATATACACAGATATACCGATAGGAAAACTGTATGTATAACAGTGTTCTACAATAAGCTTGCTAGGGAGTTTGCTAGAGTTTGTAAACGATGGTTTAAGATGTTGGGACCTTTTGTTACGGAGTCCTGAAGCATGGCTACTGCTGTATAACTCTAATAGTGTTATACGTAACTACTG
This sequence comes from Urbanus proteus proteus, assembly GCA_018251915.1. Classification (NCBI taxonomy): domain Eukaryota; kingdom Metazoa; phylum Arthropoda; class Insecta; order Lepidoptera; family Hesperiidae; genus Urbanus; species Urbanus proteus. The sequence goes on from DWPV01001457.1 coordinate 9,979, forward strand.
GTAATTAGAAGGTTCATTGAGGGAGTATTACGAGAGGCGTTTAAAATTAGTTTTCATAGATACTTCAGTAGCGTTCAAATACCTAGTACCTACTAACGCAATCCAGATTTCCAAATATACAGCTCATGGATGACTGTTTAATGTCAGGATGATTATGTATGTATGTTGCTACTTCAAGTGAAATTAACATTACATCTTTCAAACCAAAAGCAGCGTTTAACGCTGATATAAAACATATAACAACGAATCTCGAGGTATCACTTATTTACTCGAAAAACAAAAGAATGCCATCAATTTAGTTTTCATTCGTGCAGCCTAATTTTGACACTAAACATTGTGGTACCCACCCATAAAGTCACCAGATCAGGACCGCTCAGATACGATCAGTCTAAAACAGATCGCGGTGGGATAGTGCGAAACCGAGATAAATGTGCAAGATAGGATTGCGTCAGTGGCTATTGAAATGCTGAATTACCCATTTCATAATACAAACAGGTAGGAATACATAATTGAGGTGCTACTGACTCAAAAACAAGTGATATGCGAATATGGATCAACATAGTTATACTGGGACTGACTGATATACAACGCAAAAAATGATACATACATAGATGACAAAGTTGTACTGGTGGGCCGAAAAGATTTCAAAAATCTTTGTATGTAACGTAGATGAATACTTAGGACTGAGTCTTAAAATGAAGACAAAAGAAGATGAAAACTTGAGTAATAAACGTATCACACCCTTTAAGCCAGAACATAGCAGTGCTTAACACTGATGCTATAAGCTAGAAATAGGTATAATGGCGGTGCCACCGGAATCAATCCACAAGGGTTCTACCTTTAAAATTATATCATTTATAAGTTATTTTTAGTTCATTCATTTATTGCAAAGCTTTCGCCGATCACCTTCATGAAATCCATTTAGTACTTAATCTAGTTAAAATCTTGAAACTGGGTACTTTAGCTACACCGCCACGCAGGTAAAGCCATGAACAAAACTAGCATTATAAACGCGTGGTAAAACTGCGTGATGGGCAACACGTGAGGGCGCATTAACAAGCTATCGGTGTTTATTGATACTTTAATATGCGCTGTGCGGGAGGCCGTTCATTGTATTCATAGGGTTGCCACTGTACTATTTTAGGAAATTATGTCTAAAAATTTGGGTGTAATTGTCGATGTTATATTTTGGCTCTTAATTTTTAAGGTAACTATTTAAATTTGATGTAATAATTTAACACAAAGTCCATGTGAAAAATAATGTCTTTCGATAAAACTACTGCAAGAGGTACGCTAAAACTGACAGTTCATGTGTGACTTTGTGTGATATACTCAGCTAATTTTAACGTTAAGAACGCGCAAAGTACAAAGGAGTTACCACAAGATCAAACATCACAATAGATATTTTCAATTTTCATATTTTTTGTTTTGGTGTCTATGTCTTGTTTAAACTCATTTTACTTACAAATGATATCAATCTTACTTTCTGAAATTAATAAACTACATAAATATAAAGAAAAACAGTGTATTGACAGCCCTATTCGTAGGCAAACGCGGCAATGCGGTGCTCGGTCGGGATTGATTTGTTTACGTTTCGTCCGACAGTCGCAGCTGCATTGATGTTACCATTTCACTATTGTAGATTCAACTATTCGATAGACTACATTTGAACAGTTCCACAAAAGCTTATATTTTTGTGTATAGAATTGTAAAAGTGGTTTGACTTCGAAGGTATTACCGACATATCTTTTAATACCAAATAACACTTTTTAACGCTATTTTAATACAAAAATATTCTAATGTTAAATGGGGTAGATTCAAACATGTTCATAGGCGGTAGTCACCACTCACCGCTAGGTGGATTATATACCTATCTTAAAATAAGTTAAAAACATTTTAAATTATTATTAAAAAATAAACACTATGAAGTAAAAAACACCCGAGAGAATTCTTAATTAAGTGAAATTGTTACTGTAACGTTGCTTTTAACCAGGCTTAGTGCCGGCCGTAAAAGCTACCCCTTAGTCTAGACATAATAACTCTGCTAACTTTGTAACTTCTAGAAGGGTTTACATGTAGAAATCTGCTAGTTTTAAACTGCAGTTAAATGTACTAAAAACAAAGGCTTAGATGTAATGGTTGTTTATATTTTAATAGTGTTTTGAAATGAGAAGAGCACAAAATTACAATTTTTTGGTCTTATTAACTGAATAAAAACCGAAAATATTTTCTAACTTATGAACTAAGTTATAACGGCTTACCTATATTTAATCAAAAGTATATAATGTCTATTTTGCTATGTGATAAATTTATTCGAAATTTCATAAAGCTTAAAAAGGTTTAATAATTTCGACAAAATTATTACACCAAAATTGCAAATTAAAACATTGGATATATAATGGTGAATAATCTATCGATATTATATTTTCACCAAATCCAGAAAACTCAATTATGGAGAGAAATTAAAAGTCACGGAAAACAGTAGCCTAGCTAAACAGTTTCTCAATAAAGACGCATTCGAACCCGAATGCCAAAAATAACCAATATTTGATACCATACACGGCCTAAATAAATCAGAAGTGCATCGATCTTGCACTCTCTGCCATTACATTAAATCGACCGGTCCAAACTACCAATTGAAGCATGCACGCGTGGTCTAGTTGATGTGATATCGCGGGACAGAAGTAGGTTAATAAATTTAATATAATAGTTATGGTTCTCAAGTGGATTTTCTAATCTTGTGTAAGAGGCACATTATGTTGCATTTTGTGTAATGATTTTGTAATATTTATTGTTTGGACTGCTGGTTGAATGTTTTGTTTGGTTTTAATAGTAAAATATAAATATATAAATAATATTGTTAGTTAGTTATTTATAGTTAGTTAGTATATTAGTAGATCTCACAAAATTTATATGTTTAAATGGCGCTCTCTTTACAATATGCGCAAGAGCAAGTGATAAACAACTTTGAATATGCAAATAACTCCCAAAATCCTGCCTGAATCATGTCTGAAATTCGAACCCAAATCTTGTCTAACAGATTAAATTCAAACCACTACATTCCATCCATATCTACCATTACTGGACACAAGTTTCCAATTAAAACCATTTAACATAGGGCTATCTAATCTCTGACCGAGTGCGGATTTGTAGACTTTACATCACTCAATGTGAGAAAACGAATTTACCCGCTTCCTATCAGCGCTAATATCCGCATTACCCGCAACATATGTGTATTATCGCTTCCGCTTCCTTTTTAGACCCTTGGCCAGGACGACCTAATTAAGTGCATAGACGTTTGCAATCCGAAACCGAGCGGTCAACTGCGACGAAGTTCACACACTATGTCTGTCCACAACGCAATTTTAACTCTATTTCTTAGATACTACACCTATTTTAAAATGTATCTAAGGTTGGTCAACCACTAATGACTTGAGAGCGAATTGAGAGCAAATTGTGCACACTAGTAAGATAGTTTTTACTTAGTTTTAAAGTGTATTAGGCCTTGTCTGAACTAGTGTCTGAGTTCTTAGTTAATTTACCCGTAACTAAAATTACAGAAAAACAAAACTACGCTTGTCATTGCCTGCAGCACGTAGCACAACTTCTTTTTCCCTTTGTAATTAATTATTTTTAACCAACTAGTTTCTTTCATTTTTATTACAATTTAGTATACAGATTAAAATAACTGATCCAATCCCAAATATTCTGATCTATGTTCTCAATACTATGTAGGTTAAACCTTTTCGATGTGATTGACATCTTAATACAAAAAATAACTCCGGAGTATCTTCGCAAAAAGCATTCAGTAAGCAAGACGTCACTTCACTACTATACCTTTTTTATACTATACCTCTTATACTTAATATTCAGTAAGGTGTTTTATGGTGGGCTACGGTATCAGTAGTTTTTACACTTTAGACGCAGTGCTACATTAGTTCTTGTACAAGAAAATTCGATAAAAATGTACCTAAATCAAACCTCCATTCCCGTTTTTACCTGACTGCATTAAAATGAGGGTACTGTTTTTATTACCTTTTATTGGTGATATATTTTAACGGTTTTTTTTCAACTATTTTCGTTTTATCATTCGGTATATAATCTGTTGTTCATATTTCGTTTGATTCTTAATTTAAAGAAAAAAATATTTTAATTGACTAATTGAGCCCCTTGTTTATCGACACATTAGTTTTCATTGCACACTGCACGCTTATTTGCTACTAATCCTAGATAAGAGTTTAAACGGCTGCAATAAGTCTGATAACACGAATTGTATTACGTTAAAACTCTACAATCATAAACGTACAAAAATACATTTACACACCTAATAGTATCTATAAATGTCCGAAATCATTATTTCTTGTTTCTAACTTGTTTCTAACTTAATTACAAAAACATTAATCTAACTTCCCGTTAACCTACCATATTCGTTAATCCGTGGTTAGGTCACACATCTTAATCGAAGATTAAGTTATTTACATATGGCTTATATAAACGGATTGACACTTTGTATTTGTTACAAGTTTAATATTTAGAAATTTATTTATCTGTTTGTCTGGTTGTTCAAGCCTCTTAAAAACATAAGACTGGTTTTGAACTCAAAGCTTATAATTAAAAAAATAATTCAATTTGCAACGTTATGGTTTGTACAAGTTAATTATTTTGAACACTTGTCGCGTATACATTTCATTGAACGTGACTGTACTATGATGTGACGGTGACACGCGCATAGGAAAATGAACGAAATTGCGGCCATAAGTTAGTATTATAACTTCATAGTGTAGGTCAGTGAATGCACAGGATGTGACTATTATGGTTACCGCACAGTTCACAGTAACAACTTAATATCTTCTTAATAGATTTAAAGTGAAGATAAACATTTTAGTTATTACGTAGGTACTTACTTATTCCGAGTGAGGTGTTTTAGTTCATAATATATTATACATTAAAATCTTTTATGGTTGTGCATCAGTTACGTGGATAGTAAATAAATAAGACATTTATTTAACTGATGGCAAGTAAATATAACTAAAATTAATACTGTAATTAATTGTGATGACCATAATGTTATTTTAAAAAAATACAATATGTACATTTTTACGATTGAAGTAGCAAGCGAGCATACAGTCCACCTGAAGGTAAGTGGTCACTGCCACCCATGGACATCTGTAATCAACCCCAGATAAGATCAAGGTCCTACCTGATTTTAACCACAGATGCGTTGCTACCCCTGAGGACTGAGCTGGAACGCTTTGGATAAGTTTGTCTCCCTGATCACACCCTTCAGACCAGAACACAGCAGTTCTTAACACTGCTGTTATAAGACAAATAGGTGTGGTGATGATGCCGCCGGAGTCGAACTACATAGAGTTCTACCACCTTTTAATTACATATAAATATATTCAAACTATGTGTATGTATCCAATGGAATTAATTTTGCATTACTTATACTGTTTTAACAAGAGAACATAAACGAACAAATCGCTATTTAGTAAAACCTACCTACTCGAACCAATCGATTACACTATTCTTGAACCCAATGAATGTTACGTCTACACGTAACATTAATCCGAAATGCCGTAAACATTCTAATTTCACTGAATACGACAAGTTTTTAAATGAAAGTTCACTTTTATAATAAAACAACAACAGTATACAATTGTCATTCATATCGATCCAATCAAAATTTTAATTTGGAATGTAATCAATTTAGAAGGCAATCGTAGCTGACCAATCGTGTACAATAAAATATTAGTTTTCATTTCTCAGCCACGAATAAAATAGTTAAGCGAATATACATGTAATATACCTTTATTAATATGTTGGATGTTTAAATAAGAAATTGCTGCAATTCACTGTACATCTGCCTAATAATAAAATTGATCAAGTAACGCAAGTGTGAGGTGTTCAATTATTAGATTTCGTAATATTCCGTTACCCGTAAAAACTGGTTTTATACTGGTTAAAAGACAAATTTTCTCATAGATATCTCAGGATTTCTTTTCTTTCTTTCTTTCTTTTGAAATTTCTTAATTCCTTATAGTTTTTGAAATATTTGCAAAAATCTATGTAGCTTTGTCTCTTCTTTATTCGTTTAATTAACTATTTACTTATAACGGTTTCAGTACATTCTTCTAGACATCATGCCAGATCAAATAAGCCGTTTCACGTATATGTATGACCATTATCTCTATTTTTCACCATTTTCAACTTGTGAACTATACTATAGTGACATTACAACACATGACAACTAATGCATAATATGACACTAAAACTGTTCTGATGCATAACTATACGTGACGTCAGACAAATATATCCGTCGAAGCCTCAACAAAACCTAGAAGCAAATTAAATTTTAAATTCTATTCAATATATAAATTTCTATGCGATTTCGTAATTAAAATATAAAGTATGAGATTGTTATTTTTCAATTGGTCTCAAACAATAGGTCGCGCGGGAGGCTTTGTTTGTTCAGTAGATTTCATCTTTGTTCGACGCCAAGTAATTTCCCCTGCAGACAGAGTAAGAGCCCCTTCACACTCTCGGCGTGTAAAAGATCATTCGTAAATTCTTTAGAAAAGAAGGCTTTACATTAGTTCTCGGAGAATTAACGGTAAACAATATATAATATTGGATATCATATCTACGAAAGTAACCAGTGATTGTATCCGATAATTGTAATGTGAAAATTGCTCGATTGTTCATCATCTTGTACCTTGATCCATATACGGGTATAAACTAATAATAATAAATTGTATATGTTGTGATAATGTCTCACCATGTACCTATCATACCTAATGTTACATTACGGCCTTAAATAAATTAAAACCGTAACATTACATAAACTATGAAATTTCCGCTTATCATGTGCCTTAAAAAAACGCCTTAAAAAGTGCTAAACGATGTTAAATCTTCTGTTCTCTATATAATATATGTAATTATTAATCTTGGAATAAAAAAATTCATCGTTGCCGATGCCTTTATAGTTGAAATGATTTCAACTTATAGGACTGGCTGGTATTATAAATGACAATACTTAAGATAACTCTTTTACGAGCGTCGTAATATTCCGCCGTCTTCGTAATATTATTAACTTGCTTGAGAGAAAATGAACTCCTGTGTGATGTGAAATGAGTATGTTTTATTATACTAAATAGTGAAAGTAAGGACAGTAATTAATTTACTTTACATTAATTACACTTATATTTTATAAATATACTTCCTTTACTATGATTTATAAAAACTTAAGCTATTTTTGACTACGATTGTTTTGATTGAATGCTATGACGGAATTAGACGTCATTCAGTCATAGTGCGACTTTCAATTTGGCTACAAAGGGGTTAATTTTAATCATGAATTTATCTTTAATAATATCTTTAATACGATCGTGAGGTACCGGCGTGAAGTTACACTAGATTAATTCGATATACTTATAGAAATAGTCAGGATTTCTAGTCATTACAAACCTTCACCTTTCAGTAATCCATTCTCTTTTTACAACCTTACAACATTAGATAATTTCTAAAAATAGTGCTCAATCGTGCCTCTATCTATCCTGTAAAATAGCGGAAGTCTGGCTTATCTGTATGTCCACGAATGACCTACCTATTAACTGCAACACGAAAAATAATATATCTATCATCTACCTTGGCTGTAAGCACGGGTAATAAATGATTTTAAATTGATTTCTATAAATAAAATTATAACGCAGACTATAGTTATTTAATCTGAAATCAGTTTGCACTTAATTGACAACGGCTTTCGAAATTTTTAATTAATTTTATTTTAAAGTTGCTGAAATATTTCGTGCTACTTGGTCCTCTAATGTGCCTACATTACTACTACTATTACACATAGGGAAAGCGCCTGCTTTACCTATGTCTAAGTACGCATAAGTAAGGTAAGATAAATTATAGTTTTAGACTTCATATGATATTTTCTTTAAGTCACTGATAAAAACACGAAAGTTAAATTGTATTAAACATATTAAAAAACACAACATGGTATACATGATGAAGGTATCCATTGCTTAACTGCAGTATTATTGGCGTCTTCTATGTATTTACTCAATATCGCTCTTACAAAATAAGAAAAAAACGTTAAATCAGATTCGATTAAATTAGTGTATTAAAAGTTGTTGATAAGTATTTTTGCAGTATTGTGATACGTAAAGATTCTCACGATATTTTAAGATTAACATCTTTAATCTTTAAAATGTTACTAACACGATCTATTTCGATATCGTAACAATGGTGACCGACCAAGGTTCCAACGATCTACGATTTGGCAATAATTTATCAACAATGGCAAAACTCATTCGACGGAACTCCCAAATCGATCAAATGAGCAACGAAATATAATATTGTAAACTAATTGCCCTTGTGGAGTTGAAAGCGAAAAAATAATTACGATTATAAAATACTAATTGATTTGTGGAAACAATACTTGGACTTCTGACGGCGAATGACAAAACCGTGAAATTTGTCACTGTTTTAAGCACAATCTACTAAAAATAATAAGTTTATAGGGTAACTAATTTCAAAACTTGATTGAATTGATTGAACATAATAGTTATTCAATAGACAAATTAAACCTTGTGAGAGTGAAAATTTCATAGATTGTCACTTATTGTGCAAATGTTGGGATTGAATACAGAATTGAAAAGTTAACTAGCTTTCGACCGTGGTGTCGTTGACAAATAATTATAACCTTTGATAATTCAATACAAAGATTAATTGTGTAACTATCGATTAACTGGTGGAAATCCTAGAATTATGAAACGTTATTTTTAATTTGTTATTTGTCCTCCGTAAATTACCTTTTGCAAATATTTCCTAGAATTTTTTAAAATAACAATAAACTAAAAGACTAGATGAACTAGTTCGTTTTAATAAAATACATGTGATCGTGGTGCATATGGAGATGTTTTGTGCCCAATAATTTCCATAGCGATACTCAAAAAGAGTTACCTATTAAGAAATCAATTCTGAATTTTGATTTAAGTCATGGTCTTAAAGATAAATTAATTATTTTATCAAGACTATCCTCAAAATTACGGTAGGTGTTGTACATGTTGAAAACATATCAAAATCTGATAGGGCTTTAATTTAAGTCGATGTGACATTCATAATATAGACTTGATACAAAATTTAGGTAGCCATACTTATCCAAGGCGTTTCAACTCAGTTCTCAAGGATGCATCTGTGGTCAACCTAGGTAGGACTTTGATCTTTTTTGGGGTTGATTATAGATGGCCATGGGCGGCAGTAGCCACTTACCACCAGGCCGACTGCATGCTCGTTTGCTACTTCGAAACTATTAAATAATTGAGCATAGTTTTATTTGTACTAAGTCTACAGTTACTTAAGGCGTACACTAGAAATATTTGCTTTATGATAAGCAAGTAATCACGTCTAGAAATACTTGATTTATTAGACGTTAATATAATTCGAATTGCAATGTCCGCAGTATTAACGTCCTCTTAATGGTTTTAATGGTATTTGCTTGTGGTCATAACTCGAAAACTTGTATTGATTCCATAAATAAACTTATCGAAACAATCCCTTCGGCTGAGGAATGTGGTTTCTAGGACATGAATATTATGATTGTTACTTCTAAGCAATATAGACAGGTTAAATGGAATTTTACAATGTATTTGTAATACAAAGAAACTTCTTGATCAGATTTGTTACAGGTTTTATCATATAAAACCTAGTTTTTACTGTTCTGTGTATAAAATAGTAATTTTCACAAACTTTTCTTGGTCGAATTCATAATGACATTCCCGACAGCTGCACAGTGGCGCCATCTGCACTAAAATCAATTTTAAATGGTAACAACGCCATCTATCCAGTGACACGATGTCACATATATTAAGGTTATGTTTGTCTTCATATGTTTAACGAAAAAAATGTTTTTTTTATAATAATTTCTCTCTCGTTTCCGTTTGTCTACCACATGACTTGGATTTAAATCTGGTTGAAATTTTTGTCAACAATATTTATCAACAATATTTTTAAAAGGTTTATATTTTTTGGATGAACTAAAAAAACAAAAAACAGTTCTTTTATTTCTCTTTTAGCACCTTGTTTTAAAAATTTCACAACTTTTGTGAGTACAATTGGTTTCGTCGGTAGGAAGTGATTCGTCAGAGTTGTTCAGTGGTTTGTTTTCAAAACCCTACAACGACATCCGTGCTTCTTTCATGTCCATTGAAGCTACTGACCCACTTGTTCTACCCAGAAAATGTAAGCTAAACGCGAGCGATTCCTGCTAAAAAGATTAAACTATTTTGAACTAGTCTTAAAACTGACTAATGCTCTTTTCATTTCATCCTGTGAAATAGATTCTACGAAGAATGAATCAAGTAGTCTATCGCATTAAAGATGTGACAAATAGACGTTTATGCATAAAAACCAATGTTTATTGTAACAGTGAAGTTTTTTTTATTTCATTAAGATTATTTTAGTTTATTAATGGCAATAAATATAAAAACACTTTAACAGAACTTAAATATGAAACTCAATCTAACAATATTAATAAATAAACCGAAAACCAAACCAAACAAACCAAAACACCATTACAACATTAAAATATTATTTATTATTAAATTATTAATTATTATAATTCGTTTTATACGTGTGGTTTATCAAAAACTGAAATAAATAGTAAAGAATGTGAAAAGGAGAAAATTAACATACTGTGAAA